>CABHPR010121182.1:0-14979 GCA_902168415.1 Peromyscus melanophrys
AACTCACACAGATCCGCCTGCCTCTGCCTCCCGAATGCTAGGATTAAAAGCGTGCGCCACCACCGCCCGGCTGGAAAGTATTCTTAACAGCTGAGCTATCTCTCCAGTCCCAGCTGTGGCTTTTTATTTAGTATGAAAAATAGTTTTCCCTTTGATCTAGATCTAAAACACGAATTTCCCACAAAAATATACTTTAAACATCACCAATATATTTTAAAGATGTTAAAAATGGTTTAAAATAAAAAAATATTCAGAGCTCTCTAGTTCTTTTTTTTTTTTTCTTTTGATTTTTTTCGGGATAGGGTTTCTCTCTGTAGCCCTGGCTGTCTGGAACTCACTCTGTAGGCCAGGCTTAGCCTCTAACTCACAGAGATCCGCCTGCCTCTGCCTCCTGAGTGCTGGGATTAAAGACGTGTGCCACCACTGCCAGGCTCCCAAGTATGGTTCTAAAATTTAAAACCCAAAGTTGCGGATTTGGAGGTGATAAAAATGTTCTAAAACTGAGGTGACTGAATATTTCATAACTCTGTGAAAGGACTGAATCATGAATGATGAAAGAGAGAGGATTGTATGGTATATTAATTAAACATGAATTAAGCTATGCTATTTTTTTGTTTATAGAGACAAGGCCAGACAGGAGGGCCCTGAACTTACTATGTAGCCAAGGATGACCTGGAATGTCTGAATCTAGTAACTGGGATTACAGGTATGTACCACCAAGCCCTGTTTATGTGGTACTGGAGATGGAACCCAGAGCATGATAAACCCAGAGTATGGTAAGTACTGTATCAACTGAGCTACACCCCCAACCACAATGCTATTATTTCAAGTTGTGGAGAATACCAAAAGAATTAACAGCCCTGTATATGTAAACTAGTAATTTCTCTTAAAGACACAGTTTTTGAGGGCTAGCTTTGGAGGAAGGAAGTAATAACTTTTAGGAAGGACTAACTTCTCTTACTATTGTGTTCTATGTTTAAAAAAAAAAAAATCCAAGGGCTGGAGAGGTGGCTCAGAGGTTAAGAGCACTGGCTGTTCTTCCAGAGGTCCTGAGTTCAATTCCCAGCACCCACATATGGTGGCTCACAACCACCTGTAATAAGATCTGGCTCCCTCTTCTGGCTTGCAGGGATACACGCAAACAACACTGTATACATGATAAATAAATCTTAAAAAAAAAAATCCAAGCCTAGTACATAGCTGTGATTTTCCCCCTAATTTCAACCTTGTAGCAAAGCCTTTCTTTTTAATTTTTTTCTTTTTCCATTCTTCTGTGTGTGATGCACATGTGCATGCATTCATAGCCCGAGGCTGATGTCTGGAATCTCTTAATCACCCTTTTAATTATTCACTGAGGCAGGTTCTTTCAACCAAACCCAGAGCTCACTCATGGCTAGTCCCTGGAGCCAGCTTGCTCTAGGGATCAGGTTTTTGCCATCTAAGGCTGGAATCACAGGCAGACTGCCATACCCAATTGGCATAAAACCTGCATTCTGGTCTGAACTCTGGTCTTCACAGTCCTTTAACCACAGAGCCTCTCACCCCTGCCTCCGCTCTTTTCCCCAGTCCCTGGAGCAGTCTTTCCTAGTGAGGACTACTCATGATAAGGAGGGTTTTAAGCAACCACTGACAGGCTCTGCCTTGCTTCACTCACTACACTAGCACTCTTCCCCCTCCCCACTGCGTTACGGCCCTCCCCACCACAGTGGGGCTTGCTTCAGAAGCAGGTTCCCATCGGTTAGGTTGACTTGCCAACCTGTTCTTGTAGGCATCTCACTGGTCTTTCCCATGTGAATGTGTCTAAACCAACAGACTTTTCAGACGCTTAACTGAAAGCCCCCCTATTTCGCAAAAGCTGAAAGTACCTTTACCTTCACCCTTATGTCGAATCTCAGTAAAAATAGATCACCGCAATAAAATGGCATTCTGGAAGAACTCCTATATCTCCTCCCTCAAGTTTGCTACAAGTTTCCAGATCCTTCCAGAAGCACACAGTAGTGAGATCCAGCTTTCTTGGCTGCCTTACAGAGAGTGATCTAGGGAAAGCTTCTAGAATGTAGCAGATGCAGGCACTTCCTCCCTTGGGCTCCTGCCAAAGCACAAGGCTTTTTCAAAACACTGGGATATCTGAAGAGTCTAGAATTTTCTCAGTTGTTTAATCAGATTTCTGCCATAATTTTCTTAATGAGTAAATGCTATTTCCAGAAAAAAATTACACATTTTGATTATATTAACAGAAGGCTAATCACAAGTATTATGTAAATTTTTAACTCTTATGATAAATTTGAGATCTGTCAGATAAGATTTTTCATTACTGAAATATAGTTATTAAAGATTCTTTGTTACTTGCCATTTTCTTTAAACCTCACAGTAAATCAAGAACCATTAGCTTACAGAAATAACAAAAAAGCAGCTTTAAGATGGCATTTTCTTCAGTAACTATGTTTTTTTAAACATTTCCCTTTTTAAAAAAATATTGGTTTAGGTTTATTTAAATGTATGAGTGTTTCTCTCTGGAGTACATATGTGCACTGCATGCACACATGGTGCCCTCAGAGGCCAGAAGAGGGCATCAGATCACCCAAGACTAAAATTTACAGCTAGGACTAAACCCCAGAGCCCCTGGAAGAGGAGACAGCACTCTGAAGTCCTGCGCCACCCCTCCAGCCCTGAAAAACTATACCTTTAATAACTATAGAGCCTCTTTAAAACCCCAAAGCACTAGGAATAAAGAATAAATGTCTGCTTCTTCAAAATAAATTTGCAAAGATCAAATGGCTATAACCAAAACAGTAGGAATTTATAAGCTTAAATATAAGAAAACAGGTGCCAGTAAGATGGCTCAGCTGGTAAGGCACTTGCCAACAAACCCGGTGACCTGAGTTCAGTCCTCAGATCTCATATGGTTCAAGGAGGTCTATCTGAGGGCAAACCCCTCAAGTAGTAGTGAACTAAGCTGTCATGGTGACATGCCTGCCCGTTCTCCTTCTTCCTAGAAATAGACATACAACCCAGAGCAAACCAATCACTGACCCTCATCCTCACGAACATAATGGTTAAGGAATAGGCTTGTGAATGGGAGAAAGCATAGACATACAACCCAGAGCAAACCAATCACTGACCCTCATCCTCATGAACATAATGATGGTTAAGGAATGGGCTTGTGAATGGGAGAAAGCAGGTCTTCATGGAATTGCTTAACTCACATGTGAACTGGGGTTGGACCTATGACTATTTTTCCTAGTTTTCAAGGATGTATCCAACCAATAAAGACAAAGCAATATAGCATCAAGTACTTCTAACCTTCACAAGGTCTCTTATTCTTTACAACTGGTGCACTGAACCAGTGAGATACCCCAATAACTTCCCAATACACCGAAGGAAGCCTCTTATATGTCTTTTTTTCCAGGCTACTTTAAATTGGATCTTATCATTTGCAATATAAAGTTCAGGCCTACACAGTATCACTCCAAACAACCAGCAAGACAAGCTAATTGTTGCTATATATCTATGGTTCTCAAACTGCCAAATGAGAACCATCCAAAGATCTGAGATAGGCAGGTAATTTGTACACATATCCAGGTGCTGCAGACGTTGCTGGTCTGCCGATAACACTTGGAGAGCCACTGGATACAGAAAAACAATGAAATCACAAAAACAGGACTTGTTCTTTAAAATGGTTTCACACTTCATCTTTCAGAAAACCAGACTCACTCTAATCTATTTCTGTACTATGTCTCATTTACCCACATTCACTGAACAACCTAAGTGCCATGTTAATAGGCAGACATAGCTTTATTAATCACAGTTTTTTAAAAAAAAAAAAAGCATAATGATTTTCTTAATTACTATGTCCTACTTCCATTTATTTCTACCCTTCAGGTCTGCAAAAGCAAATCACTACAGAGTACTTAAGAGTCAGGCTTCCCAAGAGCTACTACAGCATTAAGAAACCTTCTGCTCTAGTCTTCAAGCGGGGAACAGAATTTAAATAAGCCAAAGTAAACGCAATCTCTCTCATTTTATGCTATTTCTCTATTTGGTTTTTCTGAGACAGGGTCTCACTGTGCAGTCCATGCCGGCCTTGAATTCCCAGAGATTCTCTACTCCTGGAGTATTGAACGGAATCTCTTAAGAGGGAAACTAAGTCTCGGGATTCCTGAGAAGACCTGCAAAGAGAGGAGAGAGAGAAGATTTAAGGGATGGAAGGAGGAGAAAACAGAAAGGATGCCAAGATAAACCTGGTATTGTGGAATAGGAATAATTTCAGAGCCCAATGTGGCACTGCAGAGCCGTAACTGCAGCACTGATGAGGCTAAAGCGGAAGACTGGAAATCTGAGGCCAGCCTGGGCTACCATGAGTTCTCGGCCAGCCTAAGCTACAGAGCAGAACCTTGTATCAAAAAAGAAAAGGATTTGATTACTGCTTAGACAGCAGATTCATGAATCTTTATTATACAATCCTGTAACATACATGTCTATGTTTAGTGTGAATGTTGTATTTTTAAAACTGTGAGAAGCAACCTTACTGAAGACACATTCTCAGGCAGGCCTGGATAAACATACCCTGCTATCTACCGAACACATAACTTTTCTGTCATGCTTCTTTCAGGAAAAGTCCAGCCCCACACACTCATCAGGTCAATCAAACCTAGGAACAGGTTTTGGAATAGTTCTACTACACTGTAAACATTTACAGTGTTATCAGCATTCATTGAGTTTCAAGTACAAATTATTTAATGGATTACTAGAGCAGGACATCTGGCAGATACTTTATTATCCTTTCAGCCTCATATTTTTCTTCTAAAAAAGTTGCAACGTTTTAAGAAAATTCCTCCTTCCCAGACACATCACCCAAATCTTAACGGAGATGAAAGAATGCTTGATATTCTAATCTAAACTTTGCCTGACATTAAAATTTTTCCACAAGGCTCCTTTTAAGTCTCTCCCTGCCTCCCATACTTGCGTCAAACCTTTTGGAAAGCTCTAGCAGAGCTCATACTAACTGCTCGTTCTCCTGGCTTCTGTGTTCACCTTTAATCTTGTGATAGTTTTCACAATCAACACAAACTCTGGTCCCTAACGAAGGCCACTACAACGTGCTACGTAACTGGACTTGGCATGCTTTCCCATTCAAGTAGGACATGTTTTCCAAAACTAAGCAATTACTAAAAGAACTGGTTAAATGTCTAATCCTCCTTGCAATCCCTATCAAACTGTAATTTGTCTTAACTTTATTCTATAAATTTCCATCATGCTTCTGATGGACAATTATTTTAATGCTATATCAGATTTTTAATAAAAATTTAGGAATCACTATTAAAATGGTCTTGTTCTTAACTTTTAGACTATTTTATTTTATTTTAGAGAGAAGGTCTTCCTATATTGCCCTGGTTGTCCTGGAACTCACTCTGTAGACCAGGCTGGCCTTGAACTCAGAGATCCGCCTGCATCTGCCTGAGTGCTGGGATTAAAGGCGTGCACCACCACATCTGGCTTAGACTGCCTATTTCAAACTAAACAATAGATTTTAATTGTTTTAAGCACCTTAGAAACACATAGGCAGTTCCTGCCAAGTGTGGTGCCATACACCTACAATTCAAGAGACTAAAGCAGTAAGATTATGAGTTCTAAACCAGCCTAAGGGTGTGTGTGTGTGGGTGTGTGGTATCCTGTCTCAAAACATAGCTTTCCTAATGTAGAAAAAAATTAGAGCTCTTTTCCCAAGATAGAGAGCCTAAAAATGTCATTGTAAGTGATATATTACAAGCATTCTAAATTAATAGGATTTATCAATAATGTCTACTTTATTTGATGGCCTTTTAATAGGAAGGAGAATAAGCAACTTAAAACATGAGGCTAACAGTGACCACCACCAAGTAATTAAACAAGCAGTATTTCAGGGCCGGAGAGAATCCAGCAGTTAACAGCACTGGCTGCTCTTCCAGAGGACCAGGGTCTGATTCCCAGCATCTGTATGACCACTTGCCACTGCCTGTAACTCCAGTCCCAGGAAATCCGACATCCTCTTCTGGCCTTTTCAGATACTACACATACAGTGTACAGAAAAACAATCAGGCAAAACACTGACACATGAAATAAAAATAATAATAATAATTTTAAAAAAGCCTTAGGCTTATAAAAACAACAATAACCCAAGTAATGTAAATTAAGGCACTTAGGATGGTGTCAGGCACACAGAAGACACTTAAGAAACTCCAAAGGTGGGGCAAGAACTACAGCTGGATTTGTTACCAAGGTGTCCTGAGGGACAGGAAAAGAAAAACAAAGACTTGGAGAAGCAGAGAAGAGGCACTTCGACTCAAAGTTCACTAGAAATCAGATGCAGATTGTATTTTAAGAGGGAGCAAAGAGTGGAAGGAGGCTGTGCAAAGGAAGGAGGAAAAGAAACATTAAATTACGCATGCAATGCTTGACGCTGTTTAAGGATCCTGCTATACACAAACAGTAACGTTTTCCAAAATTTCTCTTAGGGATAAAACAAAGACGCCAGGTGTGGTGGCACACACCTGAAATCCCAGCACCAGGAGTTGGGGCAGGAGGATCAACTGAGAGTTTGGGGCCAACCTGGTCTACATAGTGAGTTCTGGGCCAGCCAGAGCTACTGAGACCTTGTCTCAAAACAACAAACAAAAACACCAGAAAATAAGAAAAGAGCCAATAATCCCTGTACTCAGAGGACTGAACCAGTAGACTCTTTGAGTTTGAGGTTCACCTGAACTACAGAGTCCAGAGTTGCCGGCCTGAACTATACAATAAGACCCTGTTTCAACAAAACAAACAGAAAATCTTACAAGGACTCTCTCCTCCCTTTTTTGCATATAATTAAGCAACTGTTCCAGATTTCTCGGTATTGATTTGCTTTTTAGCTTCCCAAAAATGAACCGAGCTGAATGTGTAACATTCAAGCAGCTGAGACAGGAGAATTTTGAATTCAAGGCAGTCTGGTCTATGACTTTGTCTCAGATGGTTTTTTTGTTTTTATTTAATGGGCCATGTTTGTGTGTGAACTCTGTTTTGTTCACTGTATCTTTTTCTAATATCAGACTGTCTGGAGTATGGTAGCTTTATAGTAACTTGGCTCTTTCCAAGGGTTTTCACTTTTCCCCATCTTTAGAATCAGCTCCTCAGTCTCTGTAGGTATACTGCTGGGATACCGGCTAGTTTGGGAAGAGTATCTTAATAGTCAGTCTTCCCATCCATGAAGATGGTATAGCCAGAGTTTGTCATTTCGGCATACTCGCCTTGTACAGTTCTGTGAAGCTACATGTTTCTGGGGTCATTAAGATGGTAATTGTTCAGTTAACTGCCAGCTGTTAAGTACCAGTTAAGGAGAAGGACAACTGGCCGCTGTATATTGACTTTCTATCCTGTAAACTTGCTGAATGCACTCATTTGGAGGACTTTGTTTTTTGAAACAAGATCACATGTAGCCCAGGTTGACCTCAAGCTCACCATGTAGCAGACAATGACCTTGAAACTCCGCATCTTCCTGCCTCTCCCTCCCATGTGCTGGAATTACAGGCAAAAATCCTCTAGAGCTTTTTAAAATTATCTTTCAGATCTTTAACATAGATATGTTGTCTGAGAATAGTGGTAATTCTTACCTCTTAAAGCATACTGTTACAAAAAACAGAGACAAGCCAACAACTGGGAGGAGACTATTTCCTTATCATTTATGTTCTAGTTATTCTGCTCCTAGATATTAACCCAGGGAGCAGAAGTATGCGCCTCTACAAAGACGTTTACACAAAAGCTCACAACACAGAAAATGGCCCAAATGTCCATCAAAATACTATTCATCAATAAAAATAGAATGTACATGTAGCAACATGGATAAAACTAAGAGTCAATGTTAACTTTAAGAAGTCAGACTCACACCTCCACACAAAATTATTTTATATAATACCCTAAAACCCACAAACAAATCTTAAGTCACATAGAGGAAAGGTCTCTAAGAGCAGGAAACGGAGACCTCAAAGAGCCATGAGGAAAATTTTAAGGGTAATGGACGTTCCTTGTATTGATTATATTGACATTTTTTAAGTGTCTTTGCCAAACTTACCAAATTGCACACTAAACATGCACTTTATTGAGTGTCTGTTATTCCTCAGCAGAGTTGTTTAAAATATGTCAATTTCTTCAGCTTACTAGCAATCTCCTTTCTCATTTTCATCACCATCACTCTGCTTGGTACCTATAACAACTGTTCACTGTATTCATATGTAAGGTCAGTAGTGTTTTTCGTCATTCAAGTATAAGTAATTTATTTTCAAAATACATCTGTGGTGAAAAGAGATGATGGATATATTTTAAAATCATGCAAATTTGACAACTTCATACAATCTCTGAATGTAAGTGAAATCTTTATATTTTATACTATTTATTAATGGGGGGCACATGCCATGGCATATGTGAAGGTCAAAGGACAGCCTGGAATCGGTTCCTCTTCCGCCATGTGGATCAGGAGATCCAACTTAGGCCACTGGACTTGGTAGCAAGTATCTTATCCTGCTGAGCACCATCCTGCCAGCCCTGAATATGAGTAAAATCTTATGTAGGTTATAAAAAAAATAGCCACTTCATTACTAAGCCAGCAGCATCCCTAATAACTATCTATTAACATCTGTCCTTATACCCACAGATAAGTGTAGTCTTCACCCCTCATCAAGGAAAGTTCTCTGAGCAACAGAGAAGACCACTACAGAAAACCATAACCAATCAAAATGCAGAGTTGTGGAGCCCAGTCACAGTCCATACATCTAAAAATCACCCCTATATCTAAGGCTCAGGGAACATCACCCAGGAGGGGTCAGAAAGATCGTAAGAGCCAGGGGATCAGGGAATTTGCTGCGAGACTATCTTATCTCTAGCAATGTCAAAAGCTACATCCACAAACTCTCAACATGACCTACCCAAACATGAGCTGAGCAAGGACAACACGAATGGACAGGGTTTGGGGAGGCCCTACATAAAAGAGCTATAGGCAACTAAGGAATGCTGGGAGCAGGAGAAATAAGTCTTCCCCAGGGAAGAGCACATCAACTGGTTATCCAATACCAAGTGGTCAGCCCTGCAAACATACATACAAGCAGCATTATACAGGCTGAGGTTTTACATGTATGTATGTATGTATGTATATATACACACATATAGTCATATTATATATATGTGTGTATGAAATGACAATGAAAAGAGGCTATGAATTTGAAAAATGAGGATTATATGGGAGGATTTGGAGGGAGGAAAGAGAAATGTTGTAATTATATTACAATATCAAAAAATTTTTTAAAGTTAAAAAACATGAGGTGCCAGGCAGTGGTGGCACATACCTTTCATCTCAGTACTCGGGAGGCAGAGGCAGGGGAATATATGTGAGTTCAAGGCCAACCTGGTCTACAGAGTGAGATCCAGGACAGTCACACAGTTCCAGGGCTATGCACTGAAACTCTGTCTCAACCTCCACCCCCTCAAAAAAAGTGTGAGGGGATTTGTTTGAACAAAGGAGCAAAAACAAAAGTCAACATAGCCAGTCATGTTTGGAGCCCTAAATTCAGCAAGGAGGGTTCACAAACACTATAGGGTTCTTGTTTTTAGAGAACCGGATATGAAAGTCCAATTAATATAAAATTAGAATAAAAGAGAAGCCCTCAGCCTATTTAAAATGAGTTAATATTTACTAGATATTTCTCAAATAGACATATAAACACATGTAACTGTTTCCCATTCTATTTCAAACTAGAAATTATAATTCTTTCAGCACAGTAATCAATATATATAGGTATATACATGTGTATCTATATCTATATAACATAACAAATGCTTACCTATACAGAATCAAAGACACCTTCAAGACAGTGTCTGTAAGACCCGACACTAGTGCATCTCAATATATGTATTTGCCTTACAATTATTTGGTTATCAAATGTCTGTACTTCCAGTTCCAGGTAATCTGATGCCTCTTGTGATCACTGTGGGCACACTGGTACACATACAGACAAGCAGACAAAATACCAATACATATAAAATAAATAAACCAACCCCCTCAAAAAACAAACAAACAAAACCACTTTTCAAAGACTGAAAAAAAAAAAATCCAGAGAACTGGGTACAGTGTGAGACACCTGTAATCCCAGCACTCAAGAGGCTTCCACAGGAAGAGCCTCAATTTGTGGTCAGTCTAGACTACACATCAAGAGACTCTGTGTTAAGCAAAGGGAATGGGGACAAAACAAACCACAGTCCAACTCTATAGCTCTCGCTCACTACATTTCAATAGAGGTCTACAGCATGTGGGCTACATTCAAACTGAGATGAATTTTCTTTGTAAAAGAGGAGAACCTGAGGACTAAAGAGAGCTTATATAAAGCTCCGGGCAGCTGGTGTCACAACTGCTAACTACTACTATCGTATTTGGGGCAACTTTGTCTTTTGAGGGGGTGTAAAATAACCCAGAGAACAATTCATGATTAGAAAGCTTGGTATGTTTCACTAACATGAAACATGAAACAAGAGAATGGACAACTTGCAACCAATCACATCCAAGTCCCAGTTCGCCACTTACTATTCTTAACCAAATAATGAGACCTTTCTGAGTCTTTTATTTGTAAAATGGAGCTGACCATAAAAGCACCTCACAGAATTTACTTAAAAGCGAAGTTCTACGGCACAGGGAATGTGGCTCAGTGGAAATAGCGCTTGCTTAGCATGCACAAAACTCTGGGTTCCGTCCCCAGCATAGAGGAAGGAGAGCCTAGGAGTATAGACAAGTTATGTATGTGTATATAAAACTACATAGTGATTTCCAGGATAGCCAGGGCTACATAGTGATGAGACTTTGTCTCAAAAATAAATAAAAACATTTTCCAGAGCACTTTCTTAATTATTTGAGGATGAGTACAATGGTTGGTATCCTTGGTTTGGATCTCGTTTCATACCTCAAAGTTTCCTGTGTTGGAAGCTTAGTCCCCCAGTGTGGCTGTAGACGGGGAGTGGGAGGAAAGATGAATGACATGCAAGATGAAGGAGGTGCAGAGGTCAACTCCCAGGAGTCAGGTCTCTCTCCTAACATGTGGGTCCTGTGGACTGAACTCAGGTTTCCAGGCTTGGTGACAAGTGTCTTTACCCACTGAGCTATCTCATCACCAGAAGGGTGGAACTTCTCAAGTTTTTGTTTTGTTTTGTTACTAAGATTTAAAAATGTTTATATATATAAATGAGTATTCTGGCCACATGCATGTATGTGCACCACATGCATGCCTGGTATCCTCAAAGGTCAGAAGAGTGCATGAGATCCTCTAGAACTGACGTTACTGACAATTGTGAGCCCCCGTGGGTGCTGGAAATCAAACCCAGGTCCTCCGCAAGAGTAGCGAGTGCTCTTAACCACTGAGCCATCTGCCCAGCCCCAGTGGTAGAGCTTGTAAGAGATGGGGACTAACAGGAGGAGGTGAAGTCCCTGGGGACACCATTTTCAGAAGGAACCAATGAAGCGGTTAAATTACTGGGCTGCCACTCAGAAGGGATAACACAGGGTATGTCAGTCAGTTCCCTCAAGAGCAGATTGTAAGGGAAAGTGAACCACACCCCTGGATCTATGTGGCTTCCCTCCTTATCCCATGATTACTTTCAAATACACTCTTACCATTGTGAGGCCTATCTGCTGTGAGGCCATCACTACAGCTGATCACAAGTCAGAGCCATGTTTCTTTTCTTTTCTTTCTTTCTTTTTTTTTTTTTTTTTTTTTTTTTTTTTTTTTTTTTTTTTCGAGACAGGGTTTCTCCATGCAGTTTTGGAGCCTGTCCTGGATCTCGCTCTGTAGACCAAGCTGGCCTCAACTCAGAGATACACCTGGCTCTGCTGGGACTAAAGGCGTGCGCCACTACCGCCCGGCCAGAGCCATGTTTCTAAGCCTTCCAGATTCATGAACAAAATTATTTTCTTTATGTATTATCCAGTCTTGAGCATTTGTTATAACTGCAGAAAAATGACTACAAGGCTGAGTGAGCACAGTGGCATATGCCTCTAATCCCAGCATTTGGGAGGCAGACACAGGCAGATCTTTCTGAGGCTTAGGGAAGTTCCAGGTTCAACCAGGGCTACAATAGTGAGAACCTTTCTCAAAATATTTAATTAATTACAGAGATGAAAAGAAAACCAGTTAACAGTTAACTGCAACCATCCAAATAGATGAAACAACTACTGAATTAGTCTTCCCTTTACATTATTTATAATAAACGGCTCAAATGTAAAATATCAGAAGCATGGTATATTAATTTGATTTAATATTACTGAGAAAACTGTAAACCATCAAAACATGGACACATTTCTAAAAACAGGAAGCAGAAGAAATCTACGGCAGAATTTATTCTGATGATAGTTACGTAAGAAGCATGGATCTTAGCACTGTATTTTTAGCCAACATCCAGCCAAATATACTAACAATCATCCTGCACATCCAAAAGAAGGTAGGAAGAGGAATTTGCTTCAAAATTTCTATAGTACCCTAAATGAGAATCTTTTATAATTTTCTAAGTTTCCAGGCATAATATCTATTTGGCTAAAGGAAAACTAACGAGAGGATAGCTTCAATTTATATAAAAACATTTCACTGAATATAAACTCAAGTTTTAACTGATTTCACTTATCTTTTTTTTTTCCTGGAGCTGAGGACCGAACCCAGGGCCTTGCAAGCACTCTACCACTGAGCTAACCCCAAACCCTGATTTCACATATCTAAGTCCCCATTTTATGCATATATTTATACACATGCCACAAATGGTTTAATTGTAAGATTTAATATCTTAGCCAGGCGGTGGTGGCGCACGCCTTTAATCCCAGCACTCGGGAGGCAGAGCCAGGCGGATCTCTGTGAGTTCGAGGCCAGCCTGGTCTCCAAAGCGAGTTCCAGGAAAGGCGCAAAGCTACACAGAGAAACCCTGTCTCGAAAAAATTTAAAAAAAAAAAAAAAAAAAAAAAGATGTAATATCTTACCACAAGAAAGGCAATAAAATTCAATGTCAAAGACCATTCAAGTTATTTTTCTTATCTTCATGTTTATTTCACCTTCAGTGTTACAATATTGGGGGAGAGGAAGGACCATATATAACATGATATATTTTTATTGACTCACAGTACAGCAGTTCAACAAATTCTAAGAACCTATTTCGTTAAAAACACTTTCAGCTAAAGTTTATTAGAGCCATCTATGTAATTGAATGAAGCTGACATATGTTCATCTCAACTTTCTGAAACAATCAAGAAGTCTGCCTCAAGAAGCCTAGATATTAAGGATTCTTATAATGGATGGGACATAAAATGATATATAAAATTATATAGAAATGTGTATTTGTATTTTCTGATTTAGGCCTCCACCTTCCTGCCGACTTTCAAGGGGTTTCATGGCCTCAAAATAGGTTGAAAACCATTCTGGATCTCAAAGATTAATCTAAGAACAATAATTACCCCCCAGGTTCGTCGTTTATTAAAAACAAAGTACTCCTTCCATAGAAACTAAGGTTCACAAACTTTATGGCTATCCCAATTCTTAACACATCCCTGGCATCAACACAAATGTTTGAAATTAACTACTCCATGCTTGTCAAATACGTAACCACTCTGCAGCAACAGAAAAATAGCAGTCTCCCCCTTCCAAAGATGAGGCTCACCTGCAACAATGGAATACACAGGTGACCTAAAGCCTTGTTCTTCGATATTTATTTTTTATAATTATTACAAGTTGTACCTATTTTTCACCTACTTTGCTGAGTTAGCAAGAGACAAAATGCTCAGTCCTTTTATATCACAGTCTGTTTTCAATATTTCAAAATGAAACTCATTTCAGTAGAACAATGGAAACAGCTTTACCCACCTAAAAGAGAAATAATCATTTCCCTAGTCTGTAAACCCAAAAGGCATTTACCCTCAGAATAAAACACTAGACACAATATTCCAAAATCAAACTGTCACAACCTTTGAAAGGAAGTAGTAAAAAAGTCTTCCTACCGAAAGAAAAAGGCAAAACTTCAAATTCATATTTAAGGATCCGAAATGACACTCGGGCTAAAGTCCAAAGTTAAAGAAAAATCAGAGGCTGAGGAGAAAGAAGAAATCACAGCTGTTCATATTTCAAATCAGGACAAAAAAATTCAAGCTTCTTGTTCACTTTCAGCTTCTTCACTACTTCCTGCTTAAAAATCTACTTTCTCCATAGAAATAATCAAAATAATCCTTGTATGTGTTTTTAAAATTAATTTTTAATGTTCCTGCTATGCAGGCATGATTTTTTTAATATGATTATTTTAGGAAAAGACTAGCTCCATTCATAAGCTACATCTAAACCTGAAAAGGGAAATACTTTTTTTTTTTCACCCAAAAAAAAAAAAAAAAAGGCAAAAAGTTGATGAAAGAACACTGCTGCCACGTCTCCCCCCTCCCCCACTCACGTAGTGGCGATTCCATCCCTCCAGAGCGCATTCCAAGGAAAAATCCAAGAGCCAAGGCTCTCGGAGAAACAGTTAAGTTGAAACTGGCAAGTTCCTTTTAATTTTTTTTTTCAGCTCTGTTCCTAAAAGAGGACCCAGCAGCTTCTCCATTCCTTTCTGTGGGAGGCTCTGCCCTATAACTAAGGGGGCAAAAATCCAAGAGTCCTGATGCTGTGCGGTCCGCTTAAGATGTCAGCGTCTAAAAAGTGCGTTTGTATTAAGTTGCCGCTCTTGAAAGAGTCTCATGATTCTCGTACCATCCTTTGCCCCCACCACACACACACTAAACATCCGTGGGGGGGGGGGACGATCACAAAATTTAAATTTAAAATTCTCACACAACCATGCTAGGTTTGCCTGCATGCAATGGACTGACTTTTTGACCCTACAAGGGGAGGGAGGGAGGGAGGAAGGGACGAAGAGGGGTGGGGGGAGTGAGCGGAACGAGAGGAGTGGGAGAGGAAGACGAAGTGG
>CABHPR010121183.1:0-12816 GCA_902168415.1 Peromyscus melanophrys
CTTTCTTTCTTTCCTTCCTTCCTTCCTTCCTTCCTTCCTTCCTTCCTTTCTTTCTTTCTTTCTTTCTTTTTTTTTTAGATAAAACTGAGAAATGTTTTATCAAGTCTTCTTGTTCTCCTCACACAGCTCCTATTGGAAATTTGTGAAAATTGTTTCATTAAACTGCTGAAAGTGAGCGTCTAAATTTGCTAGATGACAAAAGAGGGTATCTCAATTTAATTTCTTTTAAAATTCTTTTTAAAATGCTGGTTAACAGTAAATTGATTAAATCTGTTAATTTATGGATTAATTTGAACTCACTCCTACGCGTGTGTGAAAAACAGTGATCTTTCTCCCATGACAGTTTTCTTGGACTTCCTTCATTTTGCAGTTTTTCTAACTTGCCTCATACTGTGTGTTAGAGGTTTTATGTGCCCCGATGGTGGTGATGTTAGTGGTGGTACCTTCTGTTATGACAGGCCCCTTCCCTAGAGCAGGACTTCAGACTGGTGGGTATCGACCAAGATACGGCAGCCATCTGTCCTCAGCTGTAATAGTTACCCCAGCGTCCTGTGTTCGGAGCTGATGGGTGTCGGTGAACACAGCCGATTGTTAATGTACAAGGTATTGCATATAAAATGTATAGGTTCATTATCTTGAGCTATCTGATGCTGGTGAACAGTGTCAAGCACACACACACACACACACACACACACACACCCTTTTATCTTTAAATAGTCCACATCCACCTGTCCAGGAGCTCACTCGCATACTCCTTCCCGCTCTATGTGACTAGCTTATAATGCTCCATGTTTGATCTAAAGTCTAATTTTTCTGTGTGGCTAATTGATGTTTTTTTCTAAACAAAATTACATGGGAGTTTATCATTACTGTTTAAAAACTGAAATCCTTAATCTTGGCTGGCTGGGTGTTTTCGATAGCTGTCGGCAGTCGTCTTCCCTGTGATTTCAGAGTTTGTTAGTATTCATGAAGGAGGCTTCCAGTTTTAAGTGCATTCGAATTCTGTGACTTTATAATGACACATTTACATTGACTGAAGAGAATCCGATGAATTCCAGTAAGTCTGTCGAGCCGCATCCTCACCGTTCTAAAAATACAAGTTCAAGGTGCCAAACACGAGCCCGGTAGCTTTTAATACGGTGCTCAGTCCCCAACCCTTTGGGAATTAACATGATGCTGAAGCTTGGGCTGAGCATCCTTCCTGCCTGGCTTGGAAGTCACTGACTAGCCCCAGGAAATATAGGATGGGGTGCAAGTAAGAGAATTCTGAACTGTGCCCTGGTCAAGGATGTGATAGCCTTGTGAAACCAGAGGCTCTGAGGTGGTGCAGGTAAAGGGCTGTGTGGTCAGCAGTCTCCTGAGGTTGTGTGCCTTTTCTCTCCTCTGAGGCATCTTTAGCAAATACAAATGCAGGGTATCCAGGTAGACTTGAAGTCAGACAGCCAATGAATACTTTCTTAGGATAAAAATCCATGCTGCGCAATGTTGGGGACGCATATACCAAAGTGTAAGTCATCGTTTACCTGAAGTTCAAACTCAGCTTACCTGAGAACTCCATTTTTGTGGCAACTGTCAAGACCATTTCCTCTTGTGGTCAGCTTGCTTCTATGGCTGAATCCCCTGAGCAGGAGGGACAGGATGCCCAAAGGTCAAGCTCTGTCCTCTAGGTTGGCCCATGAAGGCTATATTCCCATTCTTGGTCTAACCCCTGAGGGTTATTACGATCTTGGCTTAGGTTGGTCATCTGGGATGGAAGGGTCATTAGCAGTCAGCAATGACGTATTCCAGAATGTGTTGACTCACGAAGATACCTCTAGGTACCTCAGCATTCTCCTCCATAAGATAGGATAAATATAATGCCCACTGTGTGGAGTGTCCACAGGGGGACAGATGATACGGTGCAAGCAGAGTGCTCAGCTCAGCCTGGCACAGGTGAGCTTTAGTGAAGGTCTCTCCTTCCCCTGCTTCTCCTCTCCCTCTTTCTGCTTTTTCTTCTCCTCTCCCTCTTTCTGCTTTTTCCTTTTGTACCTCTTCTGTTTTTCTCTCTTCCTCCTCTCTGTAAATAAAAGTCATTCTCTCCTAGGATGCTATCTGTCCGTGGCTCCTAGCTCTCTATAGGACATGATGCCCTTCTTGGGAGCCTTTTGATTGCACTTGGAGTTCAAAGTTGCTTTGGCTGAAGAAATGGTTCCTGGCTTAAAGGATCCTCATCAGAATTGTTCATCCAGTCCTCATGGGAGACAAAAATACAGCTGGCCTGAGAACTAGGGAGGCCAGCTTGAGTGGCCCTAGGTTTGTCCTCTAGGTCATCTCTCTTGTTTATCATCCTTTCTCTTAGTGGCCCTGCTTTCTCCTCAGAGTAGGAAATGTGGCCACTAATGACATTGGAACTATGGATCCCACCTCTTTAGCCTTGAGAAAAAGGTAGTTTCCTGGGTCTCAGGGAAGAGTATAGGCCAGGATTTCAGGGTTAGACAGACTGGGTTAGGCTTTCTACAGAGGTGAGGTGGCTCCCACTGAGCCCATGAGATGGGTGTTGGTATACAGAGTCATGGTCACCTACTTTATGTACCTTATTGAAATGATCTAGGAGTAACATATACTAAGCATAGCCAACCTTACTGTTCACCCAGTCTCGCTGTTTCAGGCCCTGTGGGTGACCTCATTTAATTTCTGCCCAGTCAAGTGAGGCAGGCTACGGTTATAGTCAGTGATGTCTGATTAGGGTGGAACTGGGAGCTTACGGAGGTTCAGGAAGTTACACACACATGGGATGTAGAAGTCATGTGACTTGCTGGTAAGGAAGTAGAGCCTGAGCTCCACCATGCATTCCAGCTGCTGGTGCTGACTGCTGGGTCTCAGGAAGACCTGAGTGAGCACTTTGCATGTGCCCAGTGCTTCTTTTGACAAGAAGGATTTGGGGTGAGAGAGCTAGAGTTAAGTCCTTGAGTTTGTTGAACTTGGTGCTGTCAAAGCCACCACTCCTTAATCTTACCTCTTGTCCTGGCGTCAGCCCCTCACTTCCCAAGGTATCTTGGTATGAATGACCAACAATGCAGTCATTATTAATTCTAATGGTGATACTGTGAATAAGCCGGTAAACAAAGTCATTAAATATAGGATGGTAGACAGTAATTGTGCAAAGGAGAGAAAACTGTGGCCGAAAGGTGTGTTCTGGCTGAGTAAACTGGGAGAATAGTCTTGGCATTAGGAAGAAGGCTCCGTCCCCATATTTTAAAATTTTGTTCCTATTCTTAGACCAGTGAATGGCTTTAACTGGTCTTTTTAAAGTGCCCTATATCAAACCATTCAGAATTAGGAAGAACATGCAGTTGCTTTTTAGACCCCGGTTCCAAGGAGATTTTCCATTTAGCCCCAAACAGACAGTCCATGTGTTTGTAAGGGGAGGCATGCTCATTTTCTTAACTGCTTTATAAATAGGAAGTGGGGGGCACACCCTTGACATGATGCCATCTAGCCTATGTTGCATATTGATTCCAGATGTGAGCCAGAAGGTGTAGTGTTTACCCCTCCAGCTGCAAAGTGAACGCACCTGGCATGAACAGATGGCACTGAACCAGACCCAACCGCCAAGTTAACAGGCAACATGGAAGTCACAAGATGTGCACACTGCAAAAGAAGATGCCCACTTTGGTTCTTGCTATCCCATCATCCTTGTGTCTGTGATAGCCATCTCTGACTTGGAAAGACCTCACTAAGCTCCTGCCTATTCATTTCTTGGAAGAGAGATGCTGTGACCATACCTTGTCATACCTCTCATCCTTTTGGGAATCAGAGCTCTACAAACATGTCCAAAGCCATGGACCCTCATTCTAGAAGAAGCCCATGTGCTTGTCACAAAAACTTGCCTACCGTTTCACAGAGTCATAGATCCTCTGTAGCCTACCTGTGGGTCCTTGGCATTCCACAGACGGCATGTTAGGAGTTGTAAATGTATTGAGGGTTCTTCTCATAATTTGATAGAAGATAGTAATATATCCTTAGTTGCTGTAGTGCTGTGTGCTTTCTAAGAGACCATAGAGATGTTCATGTTGATATGTGTAAGTCCTGCTATGACCTGAGGTCATGTTGGTGATGTGCATCTTTCATAAGGGAAATGTCGAGGGCTTAGATGATATTTCCCAGTCCAGTGAATTCAAGTATAATCTTTTGCTTGCTGGCTGGCTTACCCTAGGCAAGCTGAATAACCTCTCTGAGCCTCCATTGCATCCTCATCAAAATGGAGATACTAATGAGACATTTTCATGAAGTTTTTTTTGAGCAACTTCTGTAGGAAGCCTTCTAATGTGCTGTATTAGTCAGGGTTCTCCAGAGGAACAGAATATATCGAATGAATCTATATATTAATGATTTATAATCAAAATACTTGGGAGTTATTCTGGGAGCTACTACCAAGCAGAAACAAAATCACAATGTCCCGGATCAGGCAAATATATATATGGGATTTATTAGAGTGGCTTACAGGCTGTGATCCAGCTAGTCCAACAATGGCTGTCTACCAATGGAAAGTCCAAGAATCCACGAGGCTGGATGTCTCAGCTGGTCTTCAGTGTATACTAGAATCCCAAAGTAGGCTCTAATGCTAGTGAGGGAAATAACTTGCCAACAAGAGCAAGGGCAAGCAAAGAGCTAGAGCTTCCTTCTTCCAAGTCTTTTATACAGGCTACCAGCAGAGGGTGTGGCCCAGATAAGAGGTGGACCTTCCCATCTCAAATAATCCTTAGTAAAAGTGGGTCTTCTCATGTCAAATGATAGAATTAAGAAAAATCCCTTGTGGGTTTTCCCAGCCACTTGAGGTTTAGTCAATTCCAGATGCAGTCACGTTGACAACCAAGAATAGCCACTCCATGTGCTTTGTCTAGTAGCTGGTGATTGCTTGGTGAATGCCGGGTCTTGTGTAATTTTCTTGGAATTATCCAAGGCCATACAGCAGATTCACAGAGCAAGACTAGATTCTAGATGACTCTGTATGTGGTGATGATTTGGTTCAGGGTTTTGGTTCTACCTTTGATTTGTAGACTGCTTGAGCAAGTCAGCACCATTAGTCCAGCCCAGTTTGAAAGTCCTGTTCAGAGCCCTCTGCCAAGCAGTGGTGGAGAACCAGCAATGGAGGTAGGGTTTTTACACTAAGCTGTCATGAAGAATCCACCAGAGAATGCTCGGACATGGGTTTAAGTCAGTAGAAAGTCTGTAGTATCTGACTGGAGATGATACTGGGTGTTTGGGAATCTCAGTCCCAAGCCTTTTTTAGAGTGAAATTTGAAGCACAAAAACAATATCCTGGGTTGACTGGCTTCAGGTAGTAAAAACAGTTAGCCAGAAACAGAACTACAAAGCAAGGTTAGTACATTTAGAGAATTTCCCAGAACTATGGACTTTGATGGATTAGGTCTTTGTTTTTGTTTTGGCAGGTGGTACTGTCTACATGCTGAGTTTTATGGTCTGAATGGTACTGCCATCATGGTGTCAGCTGTGCCAAGGTTTGGGAACCTCTTACATAAGCTAGTCTTCTTTCTGGTGGCCACCAGCCACTGACCATAATTTGGTCTCTTTTTTTTCCTTCTTTCTTAATCTCCTTAAAACACAGACTTGAACTTCATGCTTGTAAATTCTAGGAATATAGTTGTCACGCCTTCCTTTTGGACCTTGGAATTCTTTTTCAAACAACTCAATTTCCAGTGGCAAATCACCCGTTCAAGAAGCTGTGAAGAAACCAAGACAACAGCGATTGCACTAATAGCCTCTCGTGGGATAGTGAAATGAAAACGTCTCTGCATTACTCCAGGCAGAACTGTACACAGCGCGCCCCTTTGCACTGTGCGGAGAGATCACGGGAAGATCTCAAACGACCCTTTAAATATTTTTCTTTTGCTAAACAAGCACTTCCCGTGAAGGAGACAAAGGGGAATTGAGATGATCTTGGGTTAATCTTCTTAGGTGATGGGATTTCTTTTGGGTCACGGCGGCACACTCCTCCTCCCCAAACTCCTCCTTGAACAGACAGTCAAACACATCTTTAATATCTTTGTCTTTGGTTGTTTGATTTCAAGCACAAGTACCCTGGGAGGCATCTCCCCTGGCCCACCAGGGAACCTTTGCTTTCTTGCCTCTAAAAAGGAATGGCTTATTTATACAGTGACATGTGCAAGATGACAGCTCTGGAGAAAATGGAGTGTAGAGTGGCCCTGTGCAGGAAAGGAGGGGGGCTTTTATCTCAGCAAAGTCTTCTTGGTCAAGCTTATTTTAGTCCCCAGGGCTCACAAATCAGAATGACTTTGTACACGAATCCTGGTTTGATGCACGGAACCTAAAACTTCCTTCAAAGACTCCAAGTGCTTTGAGATGTTCTTTCTGAACACTTTGAACGGAGTGACTTAACTGTCACACTAGGGACGATAGGAGGCAACCCAGGTCCAGCTGCTCCGAGCCCTCCCCATCAGGACTGCGGCTCCATCCTGGCTATCACACTCTGCAAATTCTCCTAATGACTTGACATGGAGTGTGGGTGTGCCCCTGATTCACAGGCTCACTCTAAAGCTCTTGGGAGTTATTCTGGGAGCCACTAGCAAGCAGAAGCAAAACCATAATGTCCTAGATCAGGCAAATATTTAGTTAAGCTGTGCCTTCCCTGAAGTCACTCAACAGGTTTGCCTGGGAAGACATTCATCTGTGAGGGTGGTGGAGACTGAGGGAGGGGGAGGCTGCTGCGCTGCCCCAAACTGTGAACAGTACGTGCGCACTCTCTGTAGCTGGGGTTTGTAAGTAAGGGTGCTGCCCATGTGGTGGAGGTTATTGCTCTGGCAGTCTCTATAAGCAGGGGCCCTTTGCTAAGCAAGTTTCGCTCAATTACTGTGAGCATAGGATCTACCGCTGGACCAAGACGGCATTGTGGACACTACAATTAAATTTGCCATCCGTTGTAGACCTTAAGAACACTGTTTCATCAAATGTAGGGTATATATTTTTTAAATGTATTTTTACTTTATCTTGTACCATGCCGCACAGGAGCTGTGGATTCCAGAGGCCCAGGATTTAAACTTCTCAGGGCAGTGCAGCTCGGCGGTGTTCTCTGAATCTGGTCTCCATTTGTTTCTCTCCTTTCTTGAGAAAGTCAAGGATTTGCTTCTCTTTCTGTCCCATCTTATTTTTGTTTTGTTTTTGACTTCCTCTTCTGATAAGTCTGTAAACTGAGAGGTATGTTATAAGACTTCTTAGTATACATCAGTTATTTATGTATCGTGTGTGTGTGTGTGTGTGTGTGTGTGTGTGTGTGTGTACTGGGAATTGAACTCAGGTCCTCCGGAAGGACAATACACAGTCATAACTGCCAAGACTGAGATTAAGATTGAGTGATCTCTCCAGCCCAAGCCCTATCATTTTATATTATGATGTCGACTAACCTTTCCATGGCTTGATGACTAAGATGATGTGTATCTAACAGATTCCAGAGGACTTGCAGAATGGAGACTAAGCTTCTCCAGGGAGAATTCCTACCAAAAGGTGGCCATGAGGTTTGGGTGAGAGGTGCTGGCTCCCTGATGTCTTCATATTAACCATCAAGAGGTGTGACAATTGCCCTGCGCAGAACATTCCCAGGGCACACTGTTCTCACATTAGGCTTGGGGAGATGCTCAGGTACACAGCTGTCTTAGTTGGGGTTTCTATTGCTGTGATAAAACACCATGACCAAAAGCTACTTTGAGGGAAAGGGTTTATTTCTCTTTACAGCGTATAAGTTCATAAGGGAAGTCAGGGTAGGGACTCAAGGCAGGAACCTGGAGGTAGTAACTGATGCACAGGCCATGGAGGAGAGATACTTCCTTGCTGGCTTAGCTTGTGCTTGCCTTCTTATAGCCAGGACTACCAGCCCAGGGATGGCACTGCCCACAATGAACTGGGCCCTCCTACGTCAATCATCATTCAAGAAAATGCACCCCAGACTTGCCCACAGACCAATCCTAAAGAGGCATTTTTTTTTTCTCAACTAAGATTCTTTCATCCCAGATGACCCTAGCTTGTGTCAGGTTGGCATTAAAAATTAGCCAGTACAGCGTGCATCATCCATGCCTCGTCCATCCATCCTGTGCTGGTCCCTGGAGTGTGCCAGTAGCCTTTGAGCCTTACCTCTCCCTACTTGTTACTCAGGTTATATGTTATGTGTATGTTTGGGTCTACGTGTGAATGGGCAGGTGTATAAGGGTGTTCGTGGAATAAGAAAAGTGTGTCTGAGCCCCTGGAGCTGGTGTTATAAGCAGTTGAAAGCTTTGGATCTCTGGAAGAGCAGCAAGTGCTCTTCATCAAAAGGCCATCTCATCACCCTCTGTCCCTATTTTATTCCATCGACTCTCTCCCCCCCCCCCGTCTCCACCAAATTATAATTTTTGATTATATCTTATTTATTTATCTCTGTGTGTGCACATGAGGTCAAAGGATGGTTTTAGGGAGTTAGTTCTCTCCTTCCACCATGTGAGTCACAGGGATCGAACTCATATGTCAGTCTCAGCAGGCACTTTCACTGGCTGAGCCAGCTCACTGGTCCGCAGTCACAACTTTAGTAGACAAACTCCTAGACCACTTGAGTGACTTAAGGGTAAGTATTCTATCGTTTGCCCACTGTATTCAGCGTGCACTTCTATTATCAAGGAGAATATGCCAGCCTTTTCTATCTTGATCTGAATATTTAAAGGAGGCTTCTTTGTGTACCTTTTTGAGCTTTTCTGCTGGGCCACTACCTGCCCCGGAGCTGGAAAGAAGCTCCCTCCCAGGCCTGTCTCCCTTCCCTCGGAAACCCTAGCTCGTTACCACATTTTCCCTGACATTTCCTTCACGACGTGCTATTCCAAACTGATGGTCACGGAGTCCTTCTCAATAGCAGGAAGACAAAGCACTCTGCATAGCGGATAAATTATAAGCAGGCACCACCTGCTCGCTTGATGGATTGTTAGAGCGAGTGAGTGAGTCATGGGTGTTATTTTTGGTCAGGAGAATTGTGTGAACTTTGCTCCTTTATTCCAAGCTCTTGAAAATGTACCACCCTCCCCCCCCCTGCTTTAAGGTGTTTCTTGAGGAATTGGGTACCCTAGCAGAATAGTCATTTTGGGGTTTTTAGTTGGTGTTTCAGAGTTGAGAAGGTGGAAGGCTCGAATAGAGAAGGATTGTGTGCTGACAGCCCCACCTGATAAGTATAAAAGAAAATTATAGTCACTTGCTTTAAGGCAAGGGTGCCCCTCCCTTCTACTGCTACCCCTGAAGTCAGGTTCAAGGCTGGGGTAGAGGTACTGTGAACTCACAGTCCCAGAAGTATTGTGGTTCCAACGGACCACCACCATGGCATTGTGGGTGATGGCAGGATGCCTGGCTATTGTGGTTGCATTCTTTTCAGCTGGGCTACATACTAAATAAGGTTTGATGACCATGGCTCTGGTTCTCTGAATGCCTTCCCTGTTGCAGCCCAAGCCTCTACCCCAGGGTTCTCTGGGGTCATGGGTGTTTATCCTGGGTTTCTGTCCTGCTCTATGTCCAAAAGTCCAGGAGCACCAGGGTCAGCACTTATTAGAGTGAGGCCCTAGGTCTGGAGCCATGATGCATCCTCATTGTTCCTGGTTCGTGACAAGATAGACAGGGAAATTGGGAGCAGGCTTTCAGAGGCTTTTTAGAGCCGTCTTATGGGCATGGCTTTGAAACACAGGGTTTTCTTAAATTTATTTTCCTAATAATTCATGTTGGCTGCATCTCAAAAAAGCATTCATTGATCAGGGATGGACTGAGAAATGCTGCTCTCTTGCTGCATAAGATGAGTTACTCTGGCTTTGCTAATTCAGTGGCAGAGGTCCTTGAATCTCAGGGTCTCCCCTCCCCACCAGGGGATCAAGCCATTGTTGATTGAAAAGGGAAGTCTGAGGGTGTGGCCATCTTGGTGCTTTGGTTTTCTTGTAAGTTTTTATTGCTGCCCATGGAAAGGTGCAGGCGGCCGTGGCTCCTCCCCTGAGACCATCCTTCCTGCCTGGTACCTGTCCCTCCATCTGGGAGGATGCTTGCTGCTAGCTCCCTAAGAACCATGAGCTATCGAAGAATCATGAGCTAGGGAACTTTCTGAATTTCAGTGGGAGCAAGGCACAGGGAAGGAACCAGGAAATGTCAATCAAGAACATCTTTTACCTTCACTACCTGGACCCAGCCTGTCCTGTGTCTTTGAACTGCTCCCCCTCTCCCAAAAGAACTCTGAGATGTGAGGTGAGGAATACCCCTTTCCTGCCCGGATCCTTGCCCCCAGGGTACCCACAAGGCCTACTACCTCCTTTTCAATGCCACCTCCTCTGCACACTCTGTTTCCTGTACTTCATTTCCCCCCAGAAGCTTAATACCTGACCTAGTGAGCCACTCTCCTTCTGTACCATGTCATATAACATGGAATCAGTTACATGTGAGTTCATGAGAGCACAGAGTTTTGTCTGTTTTGGTCATTGCTGCATCCCTAGACCTAAGACAATGCCCAGCACAAAGCAAATGCCCAATAGTCATTTGTGTAAATAAATGAGTAAACAATGAACAATATAGGTACAGAATCATAAAGAACCAGCTGTGGCCAAAGAGGGACCTGCTGTATCCCCACAACTCTGTCTTCAGGGTATTCGAGTTAGACCCATGGGGGAGGGGCTTTTAGCAGCATTCCCTGGGTGCCCAGCCTCGGGTTCGGTATTCTGTGTTTACTGTGTACCTTTCAGGTCACCACACGAAAAGTTCAGTGACAGTTCCCTTCTGCAGACAGAGAAAAATCCCCCATGCAGCTAGTGACCAAACTGGGAAGTCACTTTGATTCCCCACCGGGGAACTCCCCACGGTCAGATAGGAGCAATGGTTCCTTGTTTCTCTGCCTACAAAAGGGAGTCTAACTTTCCTCACCCACCATCAACTTTCTATCTCACGAGAGCAGAATTATGGGAAAGTGGGAAGCAAGATATTGTAAGCTATGAGCCATGCAAATATGGGGCTGGAGATTTCGATTGTACTATGGAGTGGAGATTGTATTAGGGAAAGGAGCCCCTAACCCAAGGGGCTGAGGATTTGTCCCAGGCAGGGCTGCATGCTAGGCACTGGTTTCAGTACTTGGTGCTCTTACTTACGTTGCCAAGGCTGGAACCTCCAGCTCAGCGTCTCATCTCCCCTTTTAGCTGTGTTGTGTGTGTGTGGGGGGGGGACCAAGTTCCTCGCCCTTCATGGAACTTACGCTTTAGCAGGGACAGGGAGTCAGGAAATAAACAGCGAGCAATAAACCATGAAGTAAATTATATGGTATGTTAGGGGATGGCACGCGCCTCAGACAAAAGGCCCAGGAGCAAAGGGGAGGGTGGCCGTGTTAAATCCAATGGTCCAGGGGGGGTCCTGTGGGGACCGGTGACCTCTATGCAAAAGCCTGAAGGAGTTGACAGAGGGTTTGGGCACCAAGATGGAATCAGACCTGGCATGGAGGAAGGAGTGAGAATGGATGGAGGTCAGGTACCTAGGAGGAATGGACAGAAGGCAGTCCCGACCAGTGGGCTGTGGTGGCCCAATGGGAGGGGGAATTAAGAACGTGTAGCAGGAGTCTTAGAGAGTTCTTATTAATAAAATCAAACCTGAGCCGGGTATTGGGGTGAACACTGGAAGTTCAGAGAGACAGATCAAGCCACAGCTTCCTCACCTCACCGGATCCTCAGCTGGTCTTGTTTCCTCAGACTGGATGCCCCGAGCCTTCATCCAGAATAGGTCTCAGCTGAACTGCTGCTAGAAGCCTGAAAGCTTAACCAGGCCACATGCCTAACCAGGCCAAATGCCTACCCAGGCCAAATGCCTCAAGTTTCTTCACGCCTTATATACCTTTCTGCTCTCTACCACCACTCCCCGGGATTAAAGGCTGGCTTTCTGGGATTAAAGGTGTGTATCACCGTGCCTGGCCATTTCCAATGTGGCCTTGAACTCACAGAGATCCAGAGGGATTTCTGTCTCTGGAATGCTAGGATTAAAGGCGTATGCTACCACTGCCTAACCTCTATGTTTAATATTGTGGCTGTCCTGTTCTCTGACCCCAGATAAGTTTATTAGCATACACAATATTTTGGGGAACACAATACCCCCACAAGAACGGGTGAAAATTTCATCTTTATATTCTTTCCCTTGCTGCCTTTTCCTACCCAACATAATCATTCCCTGAAGTGTAGCATTGAAAGCCTTGGAGACGTGGCCACTAGAGGTGGGTTGTCCATCTATGCCTCTGGATTTGGGTTTCCTCAACTTCAGCATGACGGAATCTGGGGACTTATCTCTGTGTGCGCCCCTTTGAGTGACTGCTGTGAGGCACCAGCTTTCTCCTCCCTTCCTCCTTTCATCCCGAGCCTTCAGACACGCACACACAAGCCCCGTGTGCCTGGCTGCCTTGCTTGGTGGTGGTCTTTGCCAAAGGCGGTGAGGACACGATCAGTCGGGTGAGAGTCAGAACAAGCTATGGTTTGTAAAATAAGGGCAGGTTTCTGCAGAACAGGGAACAAGGGCAAGCTGAAGACTGAGTGGAGGGAAGCATGAAGCTGTGTAGGGGGTGTCAAGAGTTCAGGGGAGCCCCAAGAGGAGATGAGTGTGTGTCAGAAGGTGCCAGCAGTGCTGCTCTGGGGAAAGGAATGGAGCTGGCTGGCTAGGTAAGCCCCCACAACAGGGTCGGTACCCCAGGTCTAGATAGAAGTTAGAGGAAGCTTGTGAGAGGAGAAGCTTGTGGTGGTGGTGGTGGTGGTGGTGGTGGTGGTGGTGGTGGTGGTGGTGGTGGTG
>CABHPR010121184.1:0-14504 GCA_902168415.1 Peromyscus melanophrys
ATCATCATCATCATCATCATCATCATCATCATCCTAGAATTTTTACCCACAGGACAATTTTTCCTCAGTTGCCTAGACCGGGAGCTCACTATGTAGACCAGGCTGCATTTAAATTCATATCATTTGCCTTCAGTGTGCTGAGATTAAAGTTGTGCATCATCGTACCCAGATTTCATGAGTGAATCTTGATCCCCATGTCTCTCCAAATAGGAAATGATCTAGCAACAGAACAGAATCAGAACCACACAACCAAGAGAGAAATGATAAAGAAAAAGATGATAAAGATACAGGGAAAGTAATCTAGAGGGTAGGCACTATCAGCATATATCACATTGTGAAAACAGATGAAGGAGCTAGTCATTCAACCAGATGGGGGAATTACACAGCCTTTGTTCTTGAACGATTTTCCAGTTTTAGAATGATGCTTCACTAGTCAATGTGTTCTTTCTATGTTTATTTATATTCTGTATTCTCACCTTTAAAAGCCTTTAAAATGGTTAAAATGTTATGAATAATATTTTTTGTTTAATTAGTATGTTGGTACTGGTTGTATAGCAAGAATTATGCCTCCTCGTAGGCATACAGTTATAATACAACTTTGTGTAGAATCCTTCTGAGAGAGGTCAATGCTGCCCAGGTTGGGATTGAACCCTGAGCTCAACTCTTTCTTCCAGTTGAATTTCCCAATAGCTAGAAATGCAGCTGTGTATGCCTTAGCAAGCAAAATTGCTTTATTTAAGGAAAGTATCATAGTCTATTAGTATCTCCATACTATAGCTATTGTATTGCTCTGTCCATGATAATAAATAAAGTTTAATTAATTAACAACAGTGGCAGGTCAATGTGATAAAGCATGTCTTTAACCCTAACAGTCAAGAGCCAGAGTCAAGAAGATCTCTGTGATTTAAAGGTCAGCCTGATCTACATAGCAAGTTTCAGGCTAGCCAGGGCTGTATACTGAGACCTTGTTTCAAAAAAAGAAAAACACACACACACACAAAGGAAAAAAAACAAAACAACAACAACAATAACAACAACAACAAAAAAAAAACCCCAAGAAAACTGAAAACTCCCACTATAGTAACAGTTTTGGAGAAAATCACAAAGTTTAAAAATTATTTAAAAGTCAACACTACCTGTATAGACTGTTGGTGGGAATGTAAACTAGTACATCTACTTTGGAAATCCATCTGGATGCCTTCAAGAAAATAAAAATAGCCTCCCTATGAGCCAGGTACATCACTGCTGGACAGGTGCCCAAAGGACACCTTCCCCTACAATAGAAATACCTGAACATTTATTTTACAATCATCATGAAAGGGAGATAGTCTAGATATTCCACAAGGATGGATGGATAATGACAATGTGGTACATATTCACAATGGAATATTACTCGGCTTTCAATACAAATTTTATTATGAAATGTGTAGAGAAATGGATGAAAAAAAAAAAAGCTCTAAATGAGTTAACCCAGACCTCGAAGGACAAACACCACATGTTCTCTCCCATATCAGGTTTCTAGCTTCAACTCTTTAGGAAGGATGTCTAACATGGAGAAATGTTTGTAAGCCAGGAAACAAGTGGGTGGGGACGGGTGTGAGTGGGAATACTTACCTTAAAGGGAGGGGAGATAGTAGAATATTGCTAACAAGAAAGTAAAGAAGGGAATTGTGGATGGAAATATTCAAGCAGGGAAGAAGATGAGATAAATAGGGAGATGAAAGTGTGGGATGTGGGGGGATGAACCAGAATAAGGAAACATAAAGAAAACATTTGGAAAACAAATATGCCCACACGTGCAGTAGTGGCTTGATTGGTAGATTGGTTGATGCCTCCTGCAGAGATAAAAGACCCCATCTATAGGATGGGGGTACCTATGCCCAGTACTTTACCCCTTGCTAACATCTAAGGTGTTGATAAATAGTACACCCATCTAGGTCACATGTTTCTGATAGTTAACTAAGTTGACAGAGCAGCATATACTATCCAGAGACAAAATAGGCTCCTAACTTTAATCGAAAAGTTCCTCCTTACAATGAACAGCCGTGAATGTAGACTTAGACTTCCCAAGATACAGAAAACAAGTGATGGAAGAGGGAGGGCCAAGGCCTAAACCTGTCACTTATATCATCCCTCTAAGGCTCATGGAAACTACAAAGAATGGACAAAAATTATGTAAGAGCTTGAAGAGAGGGTGAAGGGCTGCAAAATGGAACCCTCTGGACTTCATATAACGGCTGTAGTCATTAACTCACCTCAACTGTAGTCTTCTGCACTGAACCCTTTATCAACAATCAGTCAAGGAATGGTGTGGAGGCTCACAGAGCCCCAGCTTTTTACCTCTGAACTATTGGCTATCAACAGAGTGTGAAGGGGCTAGTCATCGTCTTAGTTGCATGACCTCTGCTGATTCCATCAGCTCCAAACAAAAGCCCCAAAGTCATATTCACACAGATGGACCTGAATAATCATGATTGGCTACAGAATACAACAAAACAAAAGTCAACACTGAATGGCTTATACCTTGTATACATTTATTGAATAAATTAATATTGCAGGATCAAAATAATACTTATTTCAATTGAAACTTTTATGTATAATTAAGCAATGTTTGCCTGATTTTGCAAACTGAATTCCAATTTAAACCTACATAACTTTATATTCCCCATTGGGTCTAGATAATAAAGGAATTGTTTCAAATTAAACAGACTCTCATGTCATCCTGAATATTTTCTTTATCTTTTTCTCTGCCCTATTAAGTGGTAGTATCTCCCATGGGTCCTGGTGGTCATATTTTTTTCTTCTTTATGCTATAGAATATTGCAGGAATTATAACACATCTGTTTGAGTACAGTACTGTTTGGACAAAACAAAGTTCAAGAGTCACTTTTCATTTTTGTTCTGAAATGCAATGGTGGAAATGACGAAGTAAAATTGAATTTGCGGTTCATACTCTCATGCTCCTGGCTCTCCTAAAAATGCCATTCATGGATATTTTTCTTATTTCCTAAAAACTAGAGTCAGTTAAGAATGATTTATTGTATTCAGATATCTCAGTACTTTAACCTCACTTAATCTAGAATGGTACCTTTAAAATTATTTTTTATCATTAACTTTTTTCATAATTCCATACCTATTGTGTATAAAAGAACTTCCAAAATCACTTTAGCAATCCTTGTTTGTGGCAAGTTAATATTTGTGACACATATTCCATATGTGGGTACATTTGTACAAAGCATATGATGCATTCATTCTCAGGAGATGCATCTGAAACATTTAATTTGGAAGCATTAACATGTGTGCAGTCACTTCCAGACTGTTCATTAACAGCAGAAGAACATGTCTGATGTGTGTCTACATCATACATGGATAGAGAAAGCAGAGTAGTAATGGGAATCTAGATGCATGTTTGCCATTAATGAATAAATATGCTTTCAGATTTTCTGAAGCACTTCAAATTTCAAAGTTGTTTCAAATAATGGGAGACAATAGCAGAAGGCGCATGCTGTGGGATTGATCTATAACAGCAGGTACCCACCCACCCACCCACCCAGTGGATATGTGAATTTTGTATAATTTTGTATAAGTCTCAGAACTCATACTTTAAAATTAAGATGGCAATATAGTGTATATACTATTTTATAGATTAAAAATATAATAGGTAATATGCTCTTTCACACTGAATAGCTGGGTCCAAAATATCAATACAATTCCAGATCCTTTCAAAGAGAAATCCCTGTGCAGTGTGTCTATATAGAGAGGAAAGGGACACAGATTATATTTGTCTTTCTGGAAAATTCCTCAGATTTAAATTGGATTATTATTCTGCTAGAGAAGTGAATGTTGCTTTGCTCACATGGTCTTAGCAACTATAAATAAGATGGAGTTCAAAAGGTGACTAGTGCAGAGTTAATTAATTTAAGAAATCAATAAAATCCCACACATATATAAGATGAATAAGGAGTGCTGAGGTGTGCAAAAAGCCATGGGGGGTATTCTGTGTGTATGAAGTGAATAAGTGTTATTCTAAGGTCAGAAGTCACTGCTGAGATATGTAAGTGCCTCTGGGGAAGCAGCAGAGCACACACTGCAGGATGCGCAATTCCACCATTTCCATGAACCAAGACCGGACTGACAGAACCGTTTCATTTTCTGTGGATAAATGTTTATTGAGCAACTTTTGCCTTGCAATCTCTCTACTAATTAGCAATGCAATGTAAGAAATAAGATAACCATTCTCTCTTTGAGTGGTTAGTGGTCACAAGCAATTGAAATACAAACCGGTGAAGCAATTACTGAATTTGGATGCTTATGTTGAAACACTATGCAAACATTTCTTTAAGGAAACCTTTGTGAAATTAGTAACATTTAAGTTGAATATACACACAAATACACACACACACACACACACACACACACACACACGCAGGCACGCACGCACGCACGCACACACGCACGCACACACGCACACGTACAAACTCACACACAGAGATTTGAAATTTCTTTCTTCATCCAGTTCAGTTTATATTATCCAACTACTTTTGAGATTGGGGTTTGTCCAGTTTTGTTGTCAACTTAAGGCTGTTCAAGAAACATAGTTAAAGAAAACTGAATCCTCTCTGCCAGAAGTTATGCAAGCCCTCAGACACTGGTGGCATTTCCTGTACACCTAGCATCCTCAAAGTGAGCATTTTGTCTGACAGGAACTTGTCCATGACTTTGCATGCTATCACATTCCCTGTGAGTTCATTTCTGTATCTGCCCCATTGTGTTCAGAAAACACCATTTCTCTGGTGTTATCTACTACCTCTGGATGATTAAATCTTTCGGTCCCCTCTTCCACAAAGCCTTGGAGGAAGTGTGTGTTATGAATGCACCATTTAGAACTGAGCAATATTTAGTGTTTTATTCTGTGAATGTTGACCAGTTGGCTGTCTCTGTTTTAAATGTCACTTACTGCAGGGACAAGCGCCTCTGATGGGGGTTGAAAGATGTACTGATTTATGAATATTGCAATGAGTCATTAGGAGTCACTTACTATGTCCACTTGGGAGAGTGGACATACTTGATTCTCCCTAAAGGACTATTGCCTATCTAGTCACAGGTTTTTGGTCCCTTTAACAGTATGGGTCTCATCTCATGAAGTGAGCGTTGAATATCCAATCAGAGAGCAGTTAATTGCTTCCATAACATTCAGGCCACTACTTGTTATGCCAGTAGTTGTAGCTATTTTATTATTATGTCTCTGTAGTATAACAATAAATAAGGTCTGATAGTATCTACTAAAGTATTCGTTTTGTTCTGAATTGATCTTTTGTACCTCTAAATAGAATTTGAGATGGCATTTCTGTGTTTGTAAAGAATGGCCCTGGAATTCCCACTGGGATGCATTGAGTCTGTTGATTGCTTTAGTAGAGTGGCCATTTTCTAAAGGACTGTTTTCTCCATTCCTTACAACACATTTACTGTAGTAACTCCATTTTGTCAGTACTTAGCATGAGCACAGTATGACACAATTTTGATATATTAATCACATCCAAAACAGTTCTAAAATTGAAATTATCAACATTCTCATCATATGTAGATATATTTGGTGTACAAATAATTTGACTAACTGATCAAGTCTTATAAATGAGAAGACCTATTCTAAATTGTGTAGTGAAGATATTAACTGCATTTCTACAATGTTAAACAAGGAGATAAATTTGCCTGTAAGCATGCCAAGTTTTGCATAAGATATTAAAAAGAAACAAGAGTATTAACAAAATTATGTATGCAATAAAAAGCACTATATTTTTAAAATCTATTATGCTGTGAAAATTGAAAGAATAAATTGCATCTTTGGTGACGAAGTAGGAGGTGCCTTTACTATACCACTTCATTGTCTGAGAAATGTAACTGAACTAAGAATATTTCCATACCACAAATAATTTCCACTATGTACATGTTTCCTTTTTTCAAACATAATATTTTTATTGATTATTTGGCAATTTCAAATAATGCACCCGGATCTCACTCACTTCACATTCCTCCCAGGTTTGCCTCTCCTCCCTTGTAACGCTCCCCAAAAGAAAGAAGAAAAGAGAAAAGAAAAAAATACCATGTTCAATTTGTATTGCCCGTGTACTCAATGGAGCATTGTCAAACTCCCAGTGACTGGACTTAAAGAACACTCAGTCCTTCCCCACCCCTGCCAGAAGCCATCAACTGTGAAGCACTATACTTTGGCATCCCAATCGCAATTTTTAAGAGTTCTCTTCAATGGCTTCCTGTCTAGACTGTTACTTTTTTGAGGGGAAGCAAAGGGAAAGAGGTTGTCACAGAGCCTTCTATGTCTCTCATTTCCAACTGTGAGTCTGCAGTCATCAATACCACTGCAAAAGAAGCTTCCTTATCCTTTACAGTCAGCATCAGGGCAGATCATGGACTTCCAATGGTTTCTGGAGACAGCACAGACCCAGGACATCCACATGGCCTTCCTCTTTCTATGAGCCTCTTGCTCTCTTGTCCCTTAGCAGGGAGGCTGTACACTGCAGGCCTGCCTGTGGACTGAGGATGGGACCTATTCAGCATCTCTATTTGCCATTCTCCAGAGCAAGCTTGGTTCTGCTTTGTTATCTTTCCCTCCAATTTTGTGAGTCAACTTTTTAAAAGCATCTTCCCGTAGGATCTGTTTTTTGTTGCTGTTGTTGTTCCAGGGCTATTGTGGGCTGTGCAGATTCCCATTCTACTGCCTGTCTCTCAGGCTCCTCAGAGCTGCTCTGTGGTTCAAAGGATGCTGGTGGTTGCAGCCATCTTAAGACCCATTCCTACATATTTCTTTTTATAAATATTTGTTTAAGTAAATCTCTCTCTATTTTTTAGTATAAGACAGGTTATTCTTTGATCCCTGAGCATGGGGTGAGTTTCAATCATTTAGTATCTTCCAAGTTTCTTTCTTCATTCAGTGTCTTAATATTTTCATTGTACAGGTATTTTGTCTCAATGGTTATGTTTATTCCAAGATACTGGATGGGAGTGTTTCCTCCCTCAATTTTTATTTCTTGTGCATAAAATACAAATAGTCTATCCAAGTCCCTTATCACCAAACATCTATGAAACTTTAACCTCAATCATCTATCTGAAGTTTCTCAAGGTTTAGGACAATGATTCTTTGTGGCTTTAGCCTTGAAGGAGGATGGCATAAATTCTATATCACCAGGTATTTAGACAGAAGTCCCTTAGAAGTGTCACACTTACACAGTCAAGAAGGATTCTTTCTCAAAGTGTGGAAGTCAGACAAAGTGAAGTTGGGGAACTGGTTTTTGATCCTTGTGGACAAAATATCCCTCTTCTTTAAAAGTAACTTCTGCATGCCACTCTTTACTTGATGGTTAACTTGGATGATGCATTTTATTTTCATGGCTATGATCTATATATTAATGGGGGGTTATTTATTTTGGTTCAAAAAATGGGAGCTTTAAGTGTGCTGTTGGGTCTGGGATACTGGTGCTGTAGAGCATCTTAGTAGCAGAAACATGTAGAGGAGGAATCTTTTCATCTCATAGTGGACAGAAAACAAAGAGACAAGAAAGGTCTTGGAGAAGTTGCACCCTTCAGAGACAGGCTCCGTTGTTCGGCTTTCTCTAGCCAGGCTCCAGATTACATTTCTAAAACTTCCCAAAGCTCTAGTCAAATTTGAATCCCTGGAAAATTAAAAGAATGATTAGAACAGAGACCTCATGAACTACCTTGTCTGAAAATGTCCTTTGATGAACATCAAACATGTGCTTTATTTACCTCTTAGCTTTATATCAGTCCACTCACTCTGAAAATTAAGATAAAATATCATAGCATTTGAATTCAGCCATCATCTCTGCTCTTTCAGCCTAACTGAAAAGATGTTCTATATTTTTATATTTAATGGGGGGTTTATTATATTTTATAGATATATATATTAGAAATAATCTAGGACTTCATACTTGATCTCTTGGAGAATTGAGAGAGAGAGAGAGATATTGATAAAAATTAATGCAAAGACTTCCGCTGAAAGTTTATAACACTTACACAATCACCTGCATTTGTGAAGATCTTTTGCTTAGATGTGGCTAGTGAATGTGTGGATCTTCGAGGAAGACCTACCACTGCCACTGTCTTAAAGAATATAATTTCTAACTGCATTCTTAACCATTTACTTGTTTTTATACTCACAGATAATTGTAGAAGCTTCTTTTTGCATCAGGTAGAGATAGCTACAGAAAGCCATAACTAGGCAATATGCAGAAAATGACTGACTATGTGGTGCTCAGCTCCAGTTAATACAGCTAAATCCCAACTCCTGCACCCATGGCTCAGGGAACATCTAGGTAGAGGGCACAGAAAGGAGTAAGATCCAGAGGACCAGACAGTCTTCCATGAGATCATGTCTCCTAGCCATCATAGGGAAGCTACACCTATGGCATCTCAACAACATGGCTGCCTAAGTGGGGGAAATCTCATGAAACCCCATCCCTAGATAAAGAACCACAGGTAGTTAACAACTGCTGAGGGGGGAATATTAATCCTTCCTCGGGATTGACCTCTGACTGATTATCAAATACGGAGTGATCAGCCCTAGAAACATGTGTGCAGGAAATAGTGAAAGGACTCAGTAAGTTTTTTTCTATGTTGATTCTTTTATATGTATTTGTAAAACCAGTGGTTAAAGAAGAGGAGGCAGTTACTTTGGGAAGAGTAGGGGGTTGGACCAGGGAGAGATAGGAAAGATGAGAGGCATGAAAATACATAATTTTGTTAGTCAGGGTTCTCTAGAGTTACAGAACTTACAGAATGAATTTCTCTCTATATATGAAAGAGATTCATTACAATGATTTACAGGCTGTGGTCCAGCTAATCTGACAATGGCTGACTGTGAATAGAAAGTCCAAGAATCCAGTAAATGCTCTGTCCACGAGGCTGGATGTCTCAGCTGGTTTTCATTATACACTGAAATCTTAAGGAGGTAGGTTCCAATGCCAGTGAGGGAATGGACTTGGCTAGTAGAGTGAAGGCAAGCAGACAAAGAACAAAAGCTTCCTTATGTAACTTGAATTCTAAAATGGATCTTTTAATAATTAATGCAGTGTCAGATATTGGGGTAAATGCTGAAAGATCAGAGATAAAGGATCAAGTCATTGTCATGTCTTACTTCTAGGATTCCTCAGCCTGAAAAGCTTCTAGTTCATGTCTTCTTGTACAGTATATACATTTTTTTCTACCCAGCCATATCACTTCCTGTCTCAATCTCTCTGGTGCTGAATCCCAGGTGTGTGTGCTTCCCAAGCAAAAGCATGAGATTTCAAGTGCTAGCATTAAAGGCATATGATTTTTCAAGTACTGGGATTAAAGGTGCCTGCCACCATTGCCTGGCTCTGTTTCTCTCCTAGACTGAGTCAATCTCATGTAGTCCAGGGTGACTTTGAACTCACAGAGATCCAGACTGATCTCTGCCTCCCAAGCGCTAAGATTAAAGGTGTGTGCCACCACTGCCTGGCTTCTGTGTCTAATTTAGTGGCTTGTTCTGTTCTCTGATCTTCAGGCAAATTTTATTAGGGTACACAATATATCACCACATCCTTCTTCCATGTCCTTACATAGGCTTCCAGCAGAAAGTGTGTTTTTCCAGCTCAAAAGACCTGGATTAAAGGTATGACTTCCCATCTCAAGATCTGGATTAAAGGCCTATATCTTCATACCTCAAAGATCTGGATTAGAAGTGGATATTCTTCATTTATTTCCCAAAAATTTATTTATATTATGTATACAGTGTCTGAGCTACTGGTGTTATTCTGCCTGCATGTGTCCCTTCAGACCAGAAGAGGGCACCAGATTTCACTACAAGGGGTTGTGAGCCACCATGTGGTTGCTGGGAATTGTACTCAGGTCCTCTGGAAGAGTAGTTGGTGCTCTTAACCACTGAGCCATCTCTCCAGCCCCGTGGATCTTCTTCAAATTAAGCAAAAACTCCTCACAGATATGCCCTTCATTTTTGGAAGTTTGTTAATTACAGATTATTATTAGAATTAGTTAATTACAGATTAGCTGACAATTAGGAATAGCCATCCCAGTAATCAGATTTCAATTAATTAAATACTTATTTTAAAAGTTTTATAATATATTTTGATCATATTTGTTCATTTCTCTCCACTTCTCCCAGGTCTTCCCTACCCCCAATTCACTCAACTTCATATTTTTTGTCTCTTAACACCAAAACCACAACTCAAGCAAAGGTATCATGAAATAATGTCAAAATAATAATGTGTTCTATAAGAGACAAAATGATGAACTTAAAGTGTAAACAGAAGAAATAGCTAAACTTTAATAGATAGGATATAATTCTAGTCAGACAGAACAATTTCACATATAAACATTTCCCCCCGAAATTACAGTTTTTAAAATATTTTCCATGCCTTTTTTTTAAACAGAGGCAGAATTGACTTGAATTTGTCTGGCTAGGATTCAAGGCTGTTCTCATTATACATTTTTACCACTAAGGTAGCTTACTATCATACAATACAGATTTGAGAGGGAGTCTAAAACAGCTTTCATACATTAAGTAAATTTATGAATTTGCAGTATACACAAGGCAAAATTGTTGTCATGACAGTCTTTTGAGATCATTCTTGCATCAGTTAACATTCACTCCCATTGAGCAGTCTAATCCATTTTACGTACTTTTAATTGCTCTAAACCCCAAGCTTCAATAGAGACTCATTTACCCATGGAACATTGGATTATTGAGCTCTCAAGACACAGCAGACATGATTTTGAGAGTTACAGTCCTACCAATGAGCTACATGGACTGGGCTCCTGATCTTGAGTCATGTGAGAGTAGATTCGTCTAAATCTTGTTCTTTTAACCAGTTAACCAGTGTCTTTCCTCCCCTCTCTTTTACACAGGAACATTCTATGTAATTAATATTAGCCTGTAATTCTCAACTTTACTGTTTTAGCCTCTTAAGGGATAGTGTAATGGGATTATAAACATGCTCATATTTACTAATATCTATCAATCTATCAATCTATCTATCAATCTATCAATCTATCTATCTATCTATCTATCTATCTATCTATCTATGTATCTATCTATCATCTATTTATCACATTCATGAAGTATGTACATGTGTGAGTATGAGGATGTACATACCTATGTGTGCACATTTGGAGGTTAGAAGAGGGCAGCAGGAGCCTTCCTATGTTACTTCCTATCTAAATATGTTTGCCTGTATGTATGTATATTTGCATGTCTGTCTACATGTATGTATATGTATGTATTATATATGTATGTATTTAGAGATAGGGTCTCTCATTTAAAATTAACTTCACCATTTTAGGTAGACAGACTGAGAAGTGAGCTCCTAGGATGCACCTGTCTCTTACTCCTAACTCTGGGGTCTCAGCTATGCCCCACTTTTTATAGGTGTTGGAGATTTTAATTAAATTCTTCTTGCATCTGTGACTTGATGCATCTTCTTGCATCTTTGGCATGACGCATCTTCTTGCATTGCAACTTTGACCCACTGAGCAATTTCTCAAGTCCCTGAGCTAGGATTTTTTTAAAAAACCTACTGAACTAGGAATTAGATGACAAATTTTAAAAGTACAGAAATTATTATACAAATATAGAACTACACACACACATAACAAATCCCAGGTAACAGTAAGGGAATTGTAGTGAATTGAAATTGAGTAACGTAAAATGATCACTTACTGTTTATTAGTATTTCTTTAATTTAGTATTGCTCTGTTCAGGTGAAGTTCTAAGAGCCCATTTAAGCTTTAAAATTGCTGATAGTAATACATTATTAACATAATCTCCAGATTACTGATGAGGAATTGGGGCCATGCAGAGGTATGTAACCTGTCTAGCATCACATATCTATTAAGTAATAAAACTAGAATTCAACACTCATCCATTTCCACCCATAGGCAATATATGATATTATAGCAATACAATGTAATCCCAAAGGCTAAAGGCTTCAAAAATCACCCCATAATTCTCAGAGCTGATGACTACATTTCTGAGATGCCTACTATATAAGCATTCAGAGATGTTGAGAACACTCCAGAAATGAGTATGCAGTTCTGCTCTGATGTCCGAGCTAGGGAGCCCATGTTGAAGCCTTGAGAAGTTAGACAAGTCGGTTCCCCCACCATTTCCACCTAATGATCCTGATCCTGTCTTATGCTGGATACAAAAAAAGTTTCCTCTTTTCTACTTGCCATGGTTTTATAAATTCAAACACAGTTAAGCATATCTCCTTTTGCTCATTATCGCTTTGTTGGAAATATTACCACTATTGGTAGAGAAGAAAGAGGGACAGGAACTTGAAGAGGAAAGATAATTCATCCCAATTAAGGCGATGGCAACAGATAGAATTTGGAATTGGAGACAGTTTCCTACTGAAAGAAAACCAAAATCATTTTTATTAGAACTATAGAAATTGAAGTGTAGAAGCATTCAGTTGAATACTGATCTTAAGGAACATTTAGAATTTTTGAATTTTAATATTAAATTATTGATGTTTTTAAAACAGAAAACTATCTTAAGATCTTCCTTGCTTTTAAATAACACCTAAATGTTTTTGATAAGCTATGCAATATCTGGGACTTGCTTCAAAATAATATGGGGAATAAGTTGTTGGGGATCCAGGTTTTCCTACTTGGTGATGAACAAAAAAGGGTCATTATCATGGTGCATGAACTTGGACATTCTATTGCAAGAAGTACAGATGAAAATAAAAGACTGTGAAAAAAATCCTGGCATGGAAGCCAGTCTGATTAACCATTAGATAGTTGTTTCTGCTCCATAAAATCACCAGTATATAGTCACTTACTCTATACTTTCTCTAAGAATAAAAGAACTCCCCTCTTTTATCATCATTCACCTCTTCTGATACTCAGATATTTATTTTTTAATGTTGTTCTAATTCTACTTCCCTAAATTGTACATCTTTATCTCATATAGCTTCAAAATACTTTTAGTCATCCAAACAGCATGTCTTAACATAAGTAAAGGTTTGAAACCTCCTGAAGCATGAGTGTTGAAGAGGGGCTAACTAAGACGTTCCCCAGTGAATAAAATCACAAGTGCCAATTACTCAATCTTTCTAAACCAAACTCATGCAGTTCTATTTGCATGCTTTTTCTGTTTTTTATACTGGGAGTTGCAAGACTTACTCTTTCTTATATCAAACAGAAATTTCATTAATGTTCTAAGAAATATTTTTGGCTACTGCCGCAAATGTCTTTTGTTTTAATCACTCCCTTTTATTTTTACTTTATTACTTTTATTTTTTTCCTCAATAGGACATAATCTTGTGACAATGAAACTTTAAAAAGGAAAGAAATCCATCTTTACATTTTTTTTCACACAGCAATTTACTGATTTCAACTTACTGGAGTCACACTGACCTGGTTTCATTTTCAATTTACCTTATGAAAGTGGACTCTTTCAGAGAATTTCAATCAAGTCTGGAGCATCATGCAGAGTTAACTCGCCACCAGCTTGGATACTTTTTTCTTACCACTTTCACTAAATTTGTTTATACATATGCACTTAGCAAAACATGCATTATAAAAAATTCACAACTTCGCTTATAATGGTCCCAGTTTATCTGTTCATGTTCTCCAACAGCTCAAATTTTTAATGCTGCTCAAAGATGTGGGCTTGCTTTGCAAATTTAACAGCCATTTTGAGAAAAATGTGAGAATGCAAATACCTAAAATTGTAAGTTGAAATACATAAACAATACAATACCTCCGGTTTGCCTCTTCTTCCCATGGACCCAACACATTTATAACAGGAAGCATTTCTCATCAGAAGATTGTTCATTATTGTTATTTTTTATTTTTACAGCTGTGATTTTCTCTGGTATCTCAGTAGACTTAAGGAGGTGTTGTGCTTGCAGTGAGATCAGAGATATATTCATTTTGTTTTTTGACACTCAACATGCAGAAATCTTAAACTGTGAGAATGAAATACAATTTGATTCAACAGGTGATAGCCCCATTTCTATTTATATCTCCATCTATATGGTAATGTTGGGACAACACTTGGAGTGTGTGCACACTCCCATGGGGCTGGTTATGTCTTTCCCACATTTGTAACTTTTATTGCAAATGAAACGTCAAACCTACTGGCTTAACCACTCACCCTTCATCCTTGAGATAAGATCGTTCTTCTTCACAGGTGCATAATAACCATCACATCCATGTTTGATTAGCCATATCCACGTTCAAAGGCTTACATTTCACTCCAGAAGGCCAGAAAAGGATCTACAGAAGTTAACTCATTATAGTGTATGTTAAGGTAACAGGAGACTCAACCATTACTTTTAATTGTATTCCTACTAAATTACAGAGGGGAAGATGAAGCAATGTGTTTCACATCTTAGAAAGCCACATCAGTCTGATGTAATGCTGACTCTGCATTTCCTTTCTTCCTTCCTTCCTTCCTTCCTTCCTTCCTTCCTTCCTTCCTTCCT
>CABHPR010121184.1:14604-29155 GCA_902168415.1 Peromyscus melanophrys
TTCTTTCTTTCTTTCTTTCTTTCTTTCTTTCTTTCTTTCTTTCTTTCTTTCTTTCTTTCTCTTTGTTTCTTTTGCATCTACAGAGTCCAATCTCTTTGCAAAAATAAAGTGAAAAATTTCTTTGTATAAAATGTAATCCCAATGAGTTAGATTTTAGAGGCTCCATTATTGAATACTTCTCACCAAATCCAGTAAAAATATAGTGTTTTGCACATCAAATCAATAGAATATTCATCAGTTAATAATGGACATGCTGTCTATTAGTAAAGACTCACCAGTAGTACTGTGTTTGCCTAATCTGAGGTTAAGCCTTCAGAATCTGCCTTAGTTAGGACAAAGCAACCTAGAGTGCAGTTTTCTTTGCAGGATGAAGGAAAGGGTTCGGTCAGAAAGAGCAACAGTAATCTCTACCTATCCTCAAATCCATATATTTCCTCCATAAGCTCTCCTTTTATTATTAAAGAACATTCTGGATGGCTAGGGAGATAGCTCAGTGGGGAAGCATGTCTACTGTGCAAACGTGAGGAACTGAGTCTGAATTTCCAGCACCTGTGTGAAAGCTGGAGATGGCTGTGCATGCCTAAACCCCAGAGCTGAGGGAGGGCCTGCAGAGATAGGAGCATCCTCGGAGCTGCTTTGCCAGCCAGACTAGCACAAAGATGAGCTCAAGTTTCAGTACAAGATGAGTCTCAAAAACAAAAAAAAACAAAACAAAACAAAACAAAAAAAAAACGAGGCAGGGAGTAACCAAGGTCCTCTGGCCTGTGTGGATCACCCACAGTGAGAAAAGGAAAAATTATGTTCTAATATATGACTATCATACACTGTATCATCTCTGCCATTTACCATCTAGGGAAAGTGTATGGCCAGTTAAAAAAACAACTTTTCTATGACATAAAATGGAAAATTTGAGAATAGGAAAATTCTCTCTCTCTCTCTTTCACACACACACACACACACACACACACACACACACACACACACACACCAGTCTGCTCATTTAAAAATCTTAGTTTTCTTAGCAAGTGTCTCAATTAGTAACTTAGAATGGAAAAAATAACTCTTCACTACAGCTCAACCCTGAGCTCACCCTGAATCAATAACTAGTTGGAAAAAAATAAAGGCACCAAATTACTCTGACTTCTGTGTTGTGAGGTACACATACCCACCTTGGCGCCTTGTCTTAAAATGCCCATTCTTTTAAGCTTTTTCGGCTTCATTTGTACTTTCATGAAGGCCTAAAAAAGGTCACAGAATTTCTCTTTGTCTCCAAAGAATCAAAGACTTAGACATGTCTTTCTTTGAGAAAGTTCCTCACCATTTACTTGATTTATTTGTTTGTTTATATATTTATTATTCATATGTCTTCAAAAAATGGGGATGGCTTCTCTGTGACAAAAAGTTCACAACTTACCTGAGTACTACTGAGAAGGGTTCTAGATAGAGGCAATCCTAATCTGTTAGAATTCCATCAAAATTTCACTTTTCCCAAAGTTCTCCGCAAATCTCCCAAACTGTTAGTAGGAGACGTAATAGCAATCAGTCTGACAGGCTGCTAGAGAACTAAATATTGAAGAACTTTTGAAAAAGAATTTAATGTGGTACTCACTAGATATAATATGGTCCCTAAACATACCACAACCTTACAGTCAGGTTATTGCAATTGTTTCCATATCAACAAATTATTTATGACCCTAAGTTTCTTCTTTTTGTTTGACTTAGATAGAACCAAAGTATTCTAAGAGGGATGGTGTCCTGGATTTGAAAATCAGGTTTGGAGCACACAGATGTACTTATATTGATGTGTCTTTCTTCATTCTTAATTGGGACAGGAGATGCTGAAGATTTACTTAGTGATAAGGCTAATAAATCTCCCAGAGTAGCATCTGGTCTCCAGTGGCCTGCAGTCATCATCTAACCCAATTTTGGGAATAGTTGTCAAAGTTTCTCTGTATGACCTCATTTGAATAATATCAATTGATACAGCAAGTTCTAAATTCATCTGGAAATTGTCTGACTATCCCTGTGTCCTTGGCCCACTATCCCTTAAATTCAAGAAAAATATCTGAGGACCACAGAGAAATGCTACTTGGTTAGTTGGTTATTTTCTTATTTCTATTCACATTTTCTTGCTTCCCAGAGGACTATACAAATATATACAAGGCTATACTTTATAGGTATATAACTTTTAAAAATTAATGCAAAGCATAAATTGAGCATTTATTTGAATTTTAACTTGCAATTAATAATTCACATTTGCATCTAAAATGAGGGGTTTTTGTGTATTTGGGATTTAAACTATATTCATTATTAAAGCTGAGGGTTTTCCTCGAAGAAACAAAGAGACCCTGATGACACAGGGTTGTCTGCTCTTAGCCTATAAGCAGGCATCAGGAGCACGTGAACCTGAGCCTGCCCTGCAAGGTTTGTGCAGGCTTGGGGATTTTTAACTCCTTCAGTTACTGATGCCCACACTGAATGATGGCCTTAGCCTAAGGCAGATCTTCATTATGCCTCTTGTTTCAGAGAAGACATTGGTTTTCTTCCCCAGGAAAATTGAGGTGGCTGAGGTAAACAAGAGTCACAATTTTAGGGAGGTAGCCATAGACATGTGTAGCACCTCATTCACAATTGATCTTGGGTTTTACCTCCAAATTCCAGGCTTTGTTTGGCTTTCAGTTACCCTGGGAGGCTAATGCTCTTGTCAACAGGCTTGGTCTCTTCTTGTTTCCTGCAAGCTCTGTGAGACAACAAAGTGGTTTTTCCTCTTCCTCTGTAGCAAGAAGTTACTGTGTTTTTTCCTATGTATCATATTTTTTATCTTTCTGTGCTGTGCCTTATAGAAAACTAAATGCAGAGTTCTAAGTCCCATGCTTGGTATGGAAAACCAAGATTTTGAACTTAAGGATACTTTTTCCCACAAAGCCAGACTTTCAGGATAACGTTTAAGGAAAACAACAAAACCAACAGCACCCCTCCCCCTGACTCTCAATTGAAACAGAGCTGAGAATGGCTATTTTTGTTCCATGTTGTATTCCCATAACACCCTGAAGAAACTGATGCCAGGGAGCTAAAGGGGGCCGGGTGCTATGATTCACAAAAAAAAAAAAAAAAAAAAAAAAAAAAAACAAGACATGATTTGTTTCGTGGTTTAAAATTTCATGCCCTCTGACTGCATTCAGCATTACAGAGCACTCAAAGTCTTGTGATCAGTCAAACAAGACTGATAGAGCAAACTGGATTAAAAAGACGCTGTCTGAACAGACTGAACAGGTATGTAATGTGTTAGATAAGACTTGATAGTGATTTTTGATGCATAAAAGTAAAAAGGGAGACAAACTCCAAGTGTCATAGTTAGTGATCAGAAAAATATTCTTGGTGATTGACAGTCTTCCCTCTCCCACTTTCCTTCCTCATTTCCCTTCGCTCTCTTTTTCTTTGTGGCCACTTTTCTTTCTCTGCTCAAAGATATCCAAACCTTCTCTAAAATATCCAAAGTCTCTTTAAAATTCCAAAATGCTTCTAAAATTCCAAAATCTCTTTAGAAATACAAAATCTCTCAATTGTGGGCTCCTGTAAAATAAGAAAAAAATAAAAACCCAAATAAGTAAACAAATTTTTTATACATTTTTACTTTATGAAGGAAGAACCAGGAATCAGTATTTGACATACTAAGCCCGCTCATGAGTCTCTGAGCACTGAAGGGCCTTTCCCATTTCTGCCCTCTGCAGCCAACTATGTGGCTCCTAGACGCAGGATGGCTCCAGCCCACAGCTGCTGCTGTCCCTGATGTCATCCCATGTTAATGAATGCCATCTCCAAAATTCTTGGGTCTTTACTGTAACTAGCCTACACCTTCAACAGCAGCCTCCCCTGGGCTCTTCTGGGACTCTATCCCTGCCACATGGTATCCAGCTTCGGCTTCTCTCTATGATCTCTTCAATCCTGGGGTTTTCACTACTTCTGAGGCTGCACCTTCATCAGTTGCCTCTCCTGGCTTCTCAGATTGCCAAAGCTCAGATTTTCTTCATGACTCCTTCATGCCTTCAAAACTAGCACCACCTAGGAAACTTATGTTACCAAGTTTGAGTGCCAGTATGCAGTAAAACCTTGACCAACTCTGGAACACAGCTTCTGTGTGCTGACCCTGTGGAAACACTTCCCAGAAGATTTTTGCCACTGATGCTGATTTCTCGTTAATCACTGCTAATTTCTTAGATCCATCTAACCAGCATCAATTGTCCCTGTAAAGCAAAGCTTCACTTCAGTGGTTCTGGTCTCTAATTAATCATGTCTGATTTTTCAGGCCCAGCTGACAAGAGTCACACATTCTTAATTAAATATATTCAATGGCTCTGACAGAATCTTTAAGGGCCTCTGAAAATTCCCTCTGAAACTTCATAAGCTGTGCATCTATTGTCTGCACTGCTTTCAGAATTATCTTCTATGTTCCTGAAGACTAGTCCACTGAACTCTGAGCACTTAATGGTTTTCCCCCACAAAGTTCCAAAGCTGTTCCACCATCTTCTAAAAAACATGGTCAGGTTTTTCACATCAATACCCCACAGTCTGATACCAAATTATGCCTTAGTATTCTATTGCTATGATAAAACATCATGATCAAAAGCCAGTTAGAGAGGAAAAAATGTTTATTTCAGCTTACAACCCTCAGGTCACAATTTATCACTGAAGGATAGATATCACTGCAGAAATTCAAGCATGGCAGGGAGTTAGGGAAAGAGACAAGAGCTGAAACAGAAGCCATGGAAGGGTGCTGCTTACTGTCTTGATCCTGTGGCTTGCCCAGCCTCCTCTCTTGTGGTACTCAAGACCACCAGCCCAAGGGTAATATCACCACAGTCAACTGGGCCCTCCCACATCAATCATCAAATGAGAAAATTCCCACCCCCAGATTTGCCAACAGGACAATCTCTTGGGAACAATTTCTCAAAGTTCCCTTTTCCCAAATAACTCTACTTTGTGTTGGCATTAAATGAGACAGTAGAGAGTTTTTTGTTGGTGTGGAGAAAACATGCTCTTTAAAGCTGATTTTATATTTTTCCATTTTGCTGAAACTGTTAATCTTCATGTTTTCAGGTGCAATCGAGGGTAATTCATATATCATCTCTAAAGAGGGAAAATATGACTTCTTTTTCTGTTTGTGTTTCTTTATTTCCTTCTCTTGCCTTATTGCTCCAGCTACTGCTTTGAGCACTATATGGAAAAGGAGTGGGGATAGTGGACACCCCTGTCCCAATTCTGATTTTAATGAAATTACTGTGATTTTTTTCTCCTCGGTTTGGAATAATTGTGGCTTTCAGTCTGTGGTTTTATGCTGAAGTATGTTCCCTTTCTTCCAGTCTTATTCTCTATAGAACATTTATCAGAAAGCTATATTGAATTTTGCCAAAGGCTTTTTTTTGCACTTATTGAGATGACCATGTGATTTTTTTTGTCTCTAAGCCAATTTATATGATTTACTACATTTTTTGACTTACATATTCTGAACACTCACCGCATCTCAGGAATAATGATAGTTTTATCATGGATGAAGTTCTTTTTAATGCATGCCTGTATTTGGTTTGCTAGTTTATGGAGGAGTTCTGCAAATACATTCATCAGGGATATTGACTTGTAGTTTTGTTTGCTTTGTTTTGTTTTGTCTTTATCTGGTTTGACTATTAGAGTAATACTGGCTCTGAAGGAGTTTGGAAACAATTTTTCTGTTTCCATATTTTTTAATAATTTAGGAGGCATTTGCTAAGATTTTTATTTCAAAGTCTGGTAGAATTCTGCTGTGAATCCCCTTGGCCTGGTCCTTTATAGTTGGGAAGCTTTTTATTACTATTTCACTTTCCTTATTTGTTATGAGGCTGTTGAGGTTGTTGGTTTCTTCTTGCCTTAACTTTTGTGGTTTGGATTAATCTAGACATTCATTTATTTCTGTTAGATTCTCCAACTTAAAGGAGTGTTGGTGTTAAAAGTATTCTCTTAAAATATTTTTAAGTTCTTTGGTGTCTGTTCTAATGTTTCCTTGCTATTCTCTCATTCAGTTGATTTGCACCATCTCTTTCTTGCTTTTGGTTCGTAGGACCAAGGACCTGTCTTGGTTATTTTTATCAAAGAACCAGCTCTTAGATTCATGATTCTTTTTATTGTCTCTTTGTTTCTATTTTGATAATTTTTGCTTTGAATTTTATATTTATTTCTTCTGTCTACTGAATTTGTTTTTGGTTTGATCTTATTTTTATTTTTACAAATTCTTGAATTGCATAATTAAGTCATTTATTTATGTTCTTTCTGAACTTTTTAACGTAGGAGCTGAGAGGTATAAATTTCTACTCTTAGGACCACTTTTACCACTTTTAATATTTCCCAGATACTGTATTTTCATTTTTGTTTAGTTCCAGTACTTTCTAATTTTTCCTTTTTTCTTTCTTTGACCCATTAATCATTCAGTAAGTTTAGTCTCCATGAATTTGCATACTTACTAGAGATTCGTTCAAAGTTGACTTTAGTTTTTATTGATTTATATTCAGATAGGTCACACAGAGTTATTTCAACTTTTCTGAATTTGTTGTAGATTATGTTAGAAAGGCTTCTACGTACTGCTGAGTTGAATATTTATTCTTTGGTGTTAAATAGAACATTGATTAGAAATGTCCTTCTTTATCTCTTCTCATTAGTTTTAGCTGAAGTATATTTTGTAAGATATTTGAATAGTGACTCCTCCATGCATCTGATTGGAATACTTTTGTCCATCCTTTTACTCTGAGGCAGTGTCTATCTTTGAAGCCCAGAGGTGTTTTTGGTAGACCACAGTTTTATGGATATTGTTTCTTAATCTGTCCATCTAACCTTTCTCCTTTGTTTGGAAAATTGAGGCCATTGATATTTAAAGTTGTTATTCAAAGGTGTGAGCTGATTGTAGCAATTTTGTTGCTTTCCCCATTTGTGTTCTTAGTCATACTTTCTATTTCAGTAATTATAACAACACTTACTACAGCCTCTTCCGATGTTATTTCCTGTCTTCTTTCTCCAGTACTACTTCCAGAATCCTCTGTAGAGCTGATTGGTGGACATGAAATTGTTTAGACCATACCATGGGGTATTTTACTTTCTTTTTCAACCATTGCAGATTGTTTTCTATGTTGATACCTTTTAGAACGTAGGGTAGATTACTCCAGGCTCTACCTGGCTTTCAAAGTTTCCATTGAGAAATAAATAATTTTGTTTTGTTTCTTTGATTGGTTTACCTTTATATGTGTCTTGATATTTTTTTCTTCTACTTGATCCATATTACGTGTAAGGTTTTTCCCATAATTTTCAAAGTGGGTTATAGAGGTTTTCAATTGCATCTTCGTTTTAGCCTGAGCATTTTTCAATATTTCTCATTACACAATTTGATTTTCAAAATGATGAAGGCAATCCAGGATTTGAAAATCAAATTGTGTAATGAGAAATATTGAAAAATACTTAATGTTTGTGTTTTCTTGAGAATCTTTTGGGCATTTATTGCCTTTAAATTCACTCTCTTGAAGTTATCTGAGCTATTTGTTTGTGTGTTTTTTAATTCCTTGAATTCTTTGATATAGTTTTTGATTGCTATTTTAAGTTCTATGTCATGAGGTTGATTGGTGTATAATTTACATTGGAGAACATTTTATAGTACTGGTGGTTAGGGAGGAGGTGATGTGTTCTTTTATACAGTTTTTGCAGTGAAACCTGGACATGTGAACTTGCTTTCTTTGTTGTATATTTGATGTGGATACAACAGGCTGGGCTGACTGGAGCCTTATTTTAGTAAGTTAATGCTTCCATAAATGGATTTAAGACAGAGACTATGTCAATGGAGCAAGTGTAAATAAGAGATTTTACCAAGCGCATCTGCAAAATGTACTGCATACTAGTTCACACAAAGATGAGTTTTCTATAAAAAGTGGGAGTTAAAGGAAAGGGAAGTAAATCATTTCACAATCTAAGAATTGATAGCAGAACATGAACTAAAATAGAGAATTTCCTAGGGGAGTGAACAGGCACAGCTGGGGCCAAACTGGGTAGTGTGCACGGCATAGACAAGATTAGTGGGCAAACATGGTGAAATATGGGAGTGCTTTCTGCTTAAACTTGAACAAATAAACATCCTTGATACTTAAAGTTAGAATTCTTAGAGAGATTCTAAATTGTATTGGAAAAAAGGGAAATTATAAGAATATTTTCACAATGTAAATAAATGAAAGAACAAGATAGGGGAAGAAAACACAATAAAACTGCAAATAGGTTCTCTAGCATAATCCCCATCCTAAACTGCTTGTCCCACAGTTTCTTGCCAGTGAGATGTCTCTTCAAAAATTTAGCTCAGTACTTATATTTTTAAAGGATGTGTCTAAGTTAGAATTTGACATAGTTATAATTTATAATGGCTCATAATGTTTTATTCCCAGTATGTTTAATTAGAAACACTTACAACTTTTCCTGAACTACAGTGTATCTTATTGTTATCTCTGTCATAATACCTAGCATAAACTCATCTCTCAGTGTTGGTTGACTGTGTATTAAATATCCATCTTGAGTAAAATGCAGTTCTTCTTCCCCTACCCAAACACCTTTGCAATACATCAGAATTTACAATGATTCAGTTCCCTAAGTAACAATTTCTTTTTTTCTAATAAGACTAAATTTATTCAATACCCTGGAGTAAAAAGTTTTGATTATAAGTATCCAACAGTATAAAAAGTACAAAGCAGATCTGTAGATTTCTAATATATTAATATAAAGTGCATGACTATACACAGTACATCCTACAGGCAGAGGGTAGAGGGGGAGAAGACTGTGGTTGAGGTCCAGTAATAAATAAATACAGAGGTAGAGATGATCCATCAAATATATTCTACCACCAATGCTGCAGCCAAATGTACAAAAAAAAAATCCCATGTCAAAGTAACGCAGGAGAATGGTAATTAATGGCTGGACTCTGTACTACATCAAGGGCCGTGGAGAAACAACCCACTCATTGAGCAGTCTATGCATGTGGTGGCTTGTAATAGGTAGGTTTTTCCATAAATTGTGCTGTGTGAGACTTTCCCTGGCAGATGAAGACAAATTTCTGTTCACCTCACATAGGGAACTTCTGACCATCTGAAGGAATAATAACCACTAAAGTCCAACTTAATGAAGAAATTGGTTTATTGGGTAACTTACAGGAGCATGGTTGAGGAGTTACTTAGAGGGGCAGGGACAAATCAAAGTCAACAAGATCACTGATAGCTTGCATCAGCACAAGTGACAACATAAGAAGATTAAAACCTGACGTTCTCTGCAGTATTTGCAGGCAGATAGATATGCTAGAGAGAGGGAGAATCACTTAGCAGTCTTTACAAGTTATGTAAGCTTAGAGAAGTAGGGGCCTTTGATATCTAATAAGTTTTAGGGTCTTCCTGAGACTTTTGAGTTGTTTTTTGTTTGTTTGTTTGTTTTCCTGAATCTTAATAATACACTCTTTTGAACTGCAGTCTTAAGGTTCACTCAAAAATGAAACATTTCATTTTAATGTAAATTACTAAATATTTCAGTTTGGTGTAAATTACTAAACAAAACAAGTAGAATATGTGTTTTTTATATAATATATCAATAATAGAATGATAAAATTAACTGTTTTATTATTTTTAATATTGTTACCATATAGACACTATGTATGTATACTAACATATAAAATATGAATTGCCTAGACTTTCTAGTTTGCAACTCTGCTTATGAGTATTAGGCCTTTCAAAATCAAACATGACTACAGTCAAAGAAGAATTAAGTAGATGCCCAAATAGAGTAAAAACACGTGTTGTAAATAGAGGTCAAATCTGGGTTAATGACATTTCTGAAAGTCTTTATACAAAGGAGGCGACATTTCAAATGAGTGGTAAAAGCTGAGTGTTACTAGTTGTCATGGCATTGTTATAACAGAGTATCATGTCACCTGAGTGTGAAATTAAAATAACTTTCAACAACATTCCATTTCCTGTGTTTGATTTTAACAAATGCACGAAGGAAAACTCTCACACAGGGAACTTGGTTGTTTGCAAATGGACTAAACACCACTGTTAAAATTAATCTGTGATTCAAGTTATTATGATATATTTTCATGCTTCTCAGATTAAGGTAAAATTAAAATCTCCAACCTTTGTGAAAGCATAGTTTGCTTATGTTAGTGTGATTATTGGAATCTTTACAAGAGGAGAAATTCTGTAAGTGTTTTTCTTGCCTTAAATAAATAGTTCACCTATCTTATCAACAGAAAATAATTGTGTTATCTGGGAACTTCCACTTGAATATCATTAAATAACAGAAGAAAGAGATACTGCAATCTGGTATATTTATTTTCCCAATTTAGAACCTGAAATATTTTTAAGCAGTAAGTTATTGAAATCTGCGTTTTTGAACAATAGTAAATGGCCAGAAGTAATAATGAGTTTTACTAACAGAAATAGATTTTGTATGCTGAGGCAGTTGTTAGCACTGGGCCCTGTTGCAAAGGGCTAAACAAGTCAGCTCAGTGCAATGCCAATGAGTCAAGGCAGAGATTTTAAAAACACGCTTGTGAGGTGACTATCAGTAGATGTATTCTTTCATACCTAGAAATGCCATTGGAAAAGTATTTTTATGTGTTTGAGTTTTTCCTTTAATAAGACTCAAATCCTAATCCATGTAGAGTCAAGTGTATAACATGCTGGGATATATACATCACAGCACTGCCTGAAGATGCTGGGATAAGAAATTGAGAAGTCCTTCCTACCTTCTTGAGAAAGTGTAAAGCAGTTCTTTGGCATCACAGTACTATCAATATTAGGATAATGTATGAGTAACAGATGGGAGAAACTGATACGAAAGGAAGCTATATTATGAAACCACGGGACACCTAACATTCTTCTAATTATTGTTGCTTAAATGAACTCTATGGCTTGGATTTTTATAATGTTTCACCTTTATTTAGCCTCAGTATATCTCCTGAAGGGGAAAATTTTTAAGCCCTGCTTCTATCTTATCTCTTTTTCATTCCAATGTATTTCTGAAACACTCACAGAGTATTTCCTGGTTTACAGTGATTGTCAACTTTCTTCTTTGGGCTCTTATTGGTTACACTTTAAAGACAAATATCTGAGTGGGTTCCTTGAAAGTCTGAGTTTATCTTGCACTTTACTTCTCACCAAAGATCAATGCAACTAAAGCATGAGTTTACCAACTTTCTAAACTCATATTTGTACATTTATCCAAAATGTAAATGTTACTTTCTTGATTATAGTAAAAAAAATCACCTCAACACAGAAAAATAAAAACTTGCTCAATTAGTTAGAACTTCAAAAATCAGAGACTGGATATGTTTTTTGATAAAATAAATAGAATTTTAATACATTATTATTTTCCAGTTAGGTTTTTTGGCTTATTGATACAGTTATATCATTGATGATAATTTCATTTCTTTAAAAATGATTAATTTTATTATTCAAAATTTCATACATGTATCTGATATATTCCAGTTACTTCCAGGCTCAACCTTATCAAGCTCTCTCTCTCATTCTGAGACATCTTCTTTCAAGAATAATAACTTTTGGTTTTGCTCAGTGACCGATTTATTTTAATCAGAACTGTACATGTGAACGTTGGGACAGACTATTTATTAAAGCTTGGTGGGCCGGGCGTTGGTGGCGCATGCCTTTAATCCCAGCACTCGGGAGGCAGAGCCAGGCAGATCTCTGTGAGTTCAAGGCCAGCCTGGGCTACCAAGTGAGCTCCAGGAAAGGCGCAAAGCTACACAGAGAAACCCTGTCTCGAAAAACCAAAAAAAAAAAAAAAAAAAAAAAAGCTTGGTGGGAACATTAATGACTATAAAACTAAAAGAAAATCTCCACTCTCTGAATATATCAGTAGTAAAGAGTTCAGCAGTGAGGGGTAAGACCCTCTGAGCTCCTTCTCCTTCCATGCCAACTGAACACCCAGTTCAGATACCCACAACTACCATGAGTTTGTCCTGACTATATCTTGCCAAAGAGGTGGCAATTTGTAACCCTTTCTGCTGTGGAAAAATCCTTTTGTACACTGTGAATGTGTGTTACTCTCATTGGGTAGTAAAGAAGCTGATTGGCATATAGCAAGGCAGGATAAATTTAGGCAGGTTACTGGGATGAAGAGGGGTAGAGTGAGAGATTTTTTTTCTAGTTCCATCCATTTGCCTTAAAATTTCACTTTCTTTCCTATCCCTCTTCCATAATGCTCTCAGAGCTTTAGAATTTATGACATACATGCTTGACTTGGGGATGAGCACTAATTGGACATTTATTCTCAGCTCCTTGTGTAATCATGAGTCTCTTTATTCACTTCTTTTCATTGAAAAGAGAGGCTGTTTTGATTAAGGATAACAGGAGTATTTATAAATTGGTATATATATATATATATATTTAGAAGGCAGTTTGATATTATGTAAATGCTTTTCAGTTCCCTCTTAGCGCTTATGATTCCCCTTACCCTGGGTTCTGGAACAGGTTTACAGTATGAGGCATAAAATCCCTCTTGTAATATTGATCTCATATCCTGTTTTTTAAAAAGGTAGTTGGTTACTTCCACATTATCTGGCATGTTGGTCTTATAGAATGTCGGATTCACATATGGGTTTGTCCATTGACGATTTTTCACTCCCAGAATTCTGCATAGAACATAATGTGATGGAAGAAACCCCCAGATCTCCCAGCTCAGTTCCAGCCTGAGTTATGTAATATCATGCATCTAAGGTATATGTTTTCATCAATAGGGTCTTGTCATCTAGTCCTGGGTAGCAAACAAGAGGAATGGCAAGAGTCTATTTGTGCTGTTTTTGGTGACCCTTGGGCCTTTCTGACCAACCTCTCTAAAGTAGGTATCTCATTTCTGACACTGGGGATTTCATTTAATAACCCACAGCTTCTAGGGGGTAGCTTTTTCTAGCCATGTATGTTAACTCCTTTCAAATTATTTTTTCTTCTTTTATAAAAATAAAGAAGTGGAAAAGGCTTCTGTTGAGAAGTCTGAATGCTTATGATATTTACTTGTCAACAGCCTCTTACATCGACAAGGCACTACTTTGAGTTTTACATTTGAGTTGAAGAAATAGGACATCGGTAGAGGAATGAATTTGATGATGGAATCTTCTCAAGGATTCTTCATTTCAGTGAATTTCCCTCCTTCCGATATGGTTCTCTGTGCATAGCCCTGGGATCCTTTAGCTCTAAGGCTGGTGTTCTGAAGAGTCGTTTATAACCTACATGTGGGCCAGGGATTTTCATACAGAAGTAGAAAACCACTGCCATAATTTACCCACAAGTGGATTTACAGCAGCAGTGATAACTTTGGCGAATGTAGAATTCGGTGAAATAGTTGATCCAAAGGTGAACTTTCAAGATAGACTACAGGAATCACACCAGAGAGCTGAACTGCTCTACCAGAGAACGAACTTCACTAAGTGCAGGCCCTGCCTTCCAGAAGTTCTAGAATTGTAAAACTCTATCACCACTCTAAGCAGCTGCTTATAAGCTTCATGGTTCCCCAAGGCAATTCATTTCCGGATGCAGGCTTAGTTGACTGCATTTGACTGGATGGATGGGCACATCCTTGCATCTGGAGAGCTGTGAACCAAACAACAGACTTTCCATTCTCTGTTGAAAAAAAAAACATGAAGAAACTCAACTTAAAGTAGTATCTGTCTTATCCTATCATAGACTGGAGGCACATGTGATTGGGGAGCATTTGAAATATAGAGTGCCCAGACAAAATAAAATTTTTATATAGTTTTACTTTTTAATTGAAACTGTAAAACTGTTTTCTCTTAAATAAAAATTGCTTGTGTGGGGAAGACTGTTTTAATTTACCTTTTCTATTGTATGAAATGTTATTGCTTAGTTCCAGGGTGGACCTCATAGATAGAGCTACTCTCGGTATATTAATCTCCAAAGAAACCATTCTCTAATTTTGACAGTCATAGCTTTTAAGTCTTAAGTGTGTATTCATTTAATGCTAAAGTTTTTAAAAATAATTGCTTTACAGGCCACATATTTTCATTATTGTTAGTTAAGCTAGCATAATTCCCCCAAAAGTAGGCAAAAAAGTATTCTAAATAAACAAATGGAAGCTAAGAAATGACTTAAAATCCCATGAAACTAAGGATGAACCTTATGTTAAGATTGTATTATATTTTAAAATCAATTTGATCCATCACTTTAAAGTAAGCTACCAAGATTTTCCATAAATTTCCAGTTACTAAAATATCAAATGACCTATGACTGAGCATACCTTCTTTCACACACCATGTAATTTCCTTTATTGGCATTTTGAAAGCAGAGAAAAGCAAAAAATCTTGGATTTTCATTCGCTAACCTGCACCACAGTCTTAAACACAGAACCCCAGACACATGATGCATTATGCAAAATGCAGCCTCAGTGTGGCTCTGGGAGTGCTTTTTCTGTCTTTCCATGGGAAAGAAAACTTGTGGCATTAATTTCAAAAAAAATGAAAGGTTAGCTTTGCTTCATT
>CABHPR010121185.1:0-30904 GCA_902168415.1 Peromyscus melanophrys
CACCACCACCACCACCTGGCATAATGGGCTGGAGAGATGGCTCAGCCGTTAAAGGCTAGGCTCACAACCAAAAATAAAAATTAATTTTTAAATTGGAAATTTTTCAAAAGAAAATACTCAACATTGGTAATCATTTGGGAAATACAAATTTAAAGTCAGTCGATGTCATCAGTTTACACCTGTCAGAATGGCTATTATAGAAGCTAAAAGATGGCCAGCATTAGTGAGTAAAACAAAGCTCACAACATCATTAGTAGACACCCAGTCAGTGCAGTCATCATGGCAAAGAGATACAACAAAAAGCTAAATATAGAAATCATAAGGGCCAGCAACCCACTTCTAGATATATCCAGTTAAAGCATTTGAAATTAATACACAAAAAAGGTATTTAAACTGCTAAAACCCCTACAGCATCATTCATGATCGTCAAGACATAGCAACAGCCCGAGTGTCCGTCAGCACAAATAAAGGAAATCTGGTTCATATACATAAGGGATTCTATGCAACATAAAAAAGACAAACCCGTCATTTGAAATAACATCCATGAACCTGCAATACCTTATGTTAAGCAGAACAGACAGGCGCCAAAAGACAACTCAAGATCATATTCACATGAGGAAACGAAACCATCTTTACTCATAAAAACAAAAAGTAGGAAAGTGGTTGCCAGAGGCTGGAGGGTTCAAGAGGAATAATGAGATTTTTTTTCAAAGTGCACAGATTCACTTAGACAAGAGCAGTGAGTTTTTGAGATCTACAGCATAGACGATGGTAATAGTAAAATATTTGTATTTCAAAATTACTAGGAGTAAACATCGAAAGCTTCTCCACAAAAATAGTAAGTAATTCATGGCATCTTAATTAACTTGATTTATTCAGTCATTCATGCACATAAATTAAAATATCACATTGTACCACATAAATGTACATGGCTGGTAATTATTCATTTAAAATATCAATAAAAAAATACATGAAAACTTTATTTTAACAAAGCTAGGATTTCAAGCACCAGGGAGAAAAAAAAAAATCAAGCATGATAGAGTCATCACAGTAATAAGCAGTTGGTATAATGCTCTGTGCATACATGCTTCAAGGTAGAAAATTTACTGTGGAACATGCTACTGCTTTATGGGGAGTAAATAGTACAATGAATGTAGACTACATAATTATCAGCCTTTCTGTGCATCTGTACATGAAAACTTGTCTAGCCTTTTTAGTTGCAAATGAGCCACACAGCCTTAAAGCAATTATTTGATGGAATTACGAGTTAGTGGACTAACAGCTCTGTACAGAATTGGTTTGGCCTCATTTGTTCCCATTAGCAACCACACTCTGGATTCTTTCAGAAAATAACTAAGTCCTCGAGATGGTTGTTTAGAAGTCTGCTGCAATGCTTTGGTCCTCTTGAAGGTAAGCCTGAGGCACAGAGAAACATAGAGAAACATGAGGCATGAATAACATGGCTCAGACTTGGACTCACTGCCCTGCCTTCAGGAAAGCTCTCCAGGGGAAAACTCCCAAAGAGCCTAGGTCAGCTCTATGATGACAGTTAGGGTAGTCATCAATCTCATTACCAGGGTAGGCCAGTTCTGGCACCCTCTCCACTACTGCTAGTAGTCTAGGCTGGGGTCATCCTTGTGGATTTCTGGGAATTTCCCTAGCACCAGGTTTCTCCCTAACCCCATAATCAGATTGGTGAACACCCTAGCTGTCATCATAGAGCCTTCATCCAGTAACTGATGGAAGCAGATGCCAAGATCCATAACCAAGCACCAGGCCGAGCTCCAGGAGTCCAGTCAAAAGGAGAAAAGAGGGATACCATGAGTAAGAGGAGTCAAGATCACGATGGGGAAATCTACAGAGACAACTGAACCAAGCTGATAGGAACTCATGAACTCCAGACCAACAGCTTGTAGCCTGCATGTGACCGGACTAGGGCCTCTGCATACGGGAGACAGTTGTGTAGCTTGGCCCCTGGCTGTGGGATCAGAATCTATCCCTGGTGCATGAGCAGGTTTTTTGGAGCCCATTACCTATGGTGGGACGCCTTACTCAGCCTAGATGCAGAGGAGCTTGGTCCTGCCTCAACTAAATGTACCAGGCTTTCCTGACTCCCCATGGGAGCCCTTACCCTTTGGGAGGAGGGGATGGGGGGAATGGGGAAGGCTAAAAGGGAGTGGGAGGAGAGATGAGTGGGGGATCTGTGGTTGGTATGTAAAATGAATTTAAAAAGTTCTTAAATTAAAAAAAAAGACATTAGATAATGCATCTTTGAAAATTATATGGAAGGGTGTGGGTGAATATGATCTAAAGACAATACGTGTGTGTTTAAGATTCTCAAAGAATTAATAAAGTGTTATGTATTTGAAAAATTTAAAAAAAAAGGAGCCTAGGTTGGTTCAGCTCTGAATTTTAAGGAAATGTTTCATTTTAAAGACCTGTCAAGCAGGCCAGACAACACCAGAGGGAGATCTCTGTAATTAGGGAAATGGGGATAATGGAAGCTTTTTTCTACCTAAATCAAAGTTTAATATGATGAAGGAGGCAGACTTAAATGGGGGTGGGGAATGACTTCTTTCCAAAAGATATTTACTAACCATTTACTAGATCATAGACATGGATTGAATTGTGTCTCTCCAAATCCCACATACTGAAGCCCTAACTCCATAAGCCCATATTTGGAAATAGGGAATAATGAAGATGAGATAGGAAGGTCAGGCCATGATCTAACCTGTCCAAAGTCCCTATCAGGAAAGTAAGAACAAGAGACACTAACCCTTCTCTCCCCAACTCCCCTCACAAAAGCACTGAGAATATAGTCATGTGCAAGCTGTGATGAGCCTGATCAAAAGCCAAATCTGCCAACATCTAATACAGGACTTCTAGTCATTAGACCCCTGGGAAGTGATTTCTGTTTAATAAATTTCTGTTATTTGAGCCACAAAGCCTGTGTCTCTTGCTTACTGCAGTCCTAGTACACTGTTATTCTTATATATACAAAATACTCTAGAGTGTAATCCAACTAAGAGGAAAACGTTATTGAAAGCTGTTTTTTTATCCACTCCTGATAGTTAAGTAACCTATGAAATTTAAAACATGACTGCTACCAGGGATGGACTTGCTGATTAGACAAAATTTTTATAAGGCAACTATTATTTAAGTGAGTTAAATTATGAAATTGTAAATTGTATAAATTATACACAGAATATTCAGAGATCGTAGAGAAGCTATGCCTTCACAGCATTTTCCAAGTGTGAAGACTACAAAGCAGTACTGAAACAGATTCTTAGAAGCACGAGCTCATTATAAAGAAAATTAAGATAGTCTTTCATGACGGAGAAGTTTAAAGATGGAACAGACTAGAGAAGGAAGCATCAGTGAGAGCTGGAACTCAGGGGTTATGATAGAGAAATGCCATGGGTTTTAGGCTGTGATTGGCACATATGATAAGGAGTACAACAATGTATGAATGAGAACAATTCAAAGCAGACAATGATGAGATCAAATTAATCCAAGGGGTAGAAAGAGCAACAACCATACAGTCCGCAATGCATATTACTTACCAAAGCAATACACTATAATACAACTGTATTTCATGGCTTGGATAAGGGAAGAACTGAATGATATCTACCTTTAATCATTAAGAAGGCATACTCACAAGTTCTTTCACTTTAATGAAACACCTGAGATATTTAACTTGGAGAAAAGGTTTACCGGAAGCTCCTGTCCAAATATGAGCCAGCTCATCACGTGTTCTGGCCTCTGGAAGGGATACCATATGGCAGTGGTGGAGAGTCTGCGTGCGGTAAACCAAACTGCTCACCTCATAAGCCAGGAAGCAAGAAGCAGGAACAATAGGAGGAAATCAGAGTCACACTACTCCAATCGAGAGTAAATCCCCAGTAACCCAAGGGCTTCTTAAAGCACCCTCCAATAGGGCCACCCTGGGGACTAATGTTTTAATGCAGCAAGCCAAGCTATGGGAGATAGTCAGCAAATAATACTTTTACCCATCAGTTACATTTTCATTTGAAATTAAACACAATAACCAAGTTCTCCTTCTTTAATTTCTAGAGAAAATCAGAAAGTTAAATTCTTCTTAACAGTTTGACTCAAAGCATCAAGACTAAATTATTAATTCTCCATTCAGTGGAACTACAACTTATCAAGAAACCAAAAGATTTGGACACCTATTGTGAGAGGGTCAAATCACTTGGTAGCTGGTTGTACTGTGGTTCAAGGGATGAAGCAAAGAAGGCCAGTTTGCTGACGTGATCTACTTTGAACGACTGGAGATAGTTGCAGAATTCTGCATTTACTGTCTGTTACACACAGAGATGTTTATTAACGAGCTTAATAAATTTAATTGGCCTAATACATTTTAATGTTGGTATTTCTATTGCCATTAAAACAATTTTATAGTTGTGTCTAGACTTTTGCTATTGTTGTCAGATTAACAGGTCATTTTTTTTTCCTCTCTCCGTAGCTCTCCCAGCACTGACTAGTGATTTCACTGTGTTTAACACATGAACACAAATCCAAGTTTTAAAAGTAGATACAACGCTTACATTACTGTTAGTCTCGCTAAATAAAGCAAATGTTAGGTCTATGAGATGACTCAGCAAGTAAGAGTGAGCACTTGCCACTAAGCCTGACCACCTCAGTTCCATCCCTGACATCTTCATGGTGGAAGAAGAGAAGCAACTCCTGAAAGTTATACTCTGACCTCCATACATGTGCTATGGCACAGAAGTGCCCACATACATACACATGGGAGCACACACAAAAAAACAATAATTAAAAAACTAAAGCAAATGTTCCAAACCATATTTTGCTGCTTCATTTGACATACCCAGAAGCCTATGAAAAAGCTTCCATCTCACCCCTCAGTATAAACAGGTGCACTCCCAGCACTGAGCCGCAAGCCAGTCTCCTCCCAGGTAGCCGTATCTCAGCACAGCCAGTATTAGGATGCAGAGAACATAGAGCCACCATACTGATCCCAGGAATTCCTCAGAACATGAAGAATTATCTTGCTTTCAACTCCACCCTAACACAGCTGGGCAAACATTCATTTTATCAGTTTCACAGTTAAGTATTCTGGCATGAAATATCTCTTCAATTAAGTTTTTTTTTACAATGTAGATTAAGTGGTTTAATAAAACATTCCCTTCAGTTGATCTAGTTCTGCTGTCAAAACCATCCGTTTTATGCGTCAGCTTCTGCTACATAATGTATTTCAGGAGTGCTATGGACATGCAGCTACAGTGAGCATCACATCGACCCTGATCTAGTTACTGGAAAGAAGGAACTAGAAATGCAAAGCTAATTGTGATAGAGGACTGAGCTTTCACATGTAACTTTTTTAAACACTAAACTATTCTTGAAAAATGATAAACCACGTTGTTTTAAAGCCTCTCAATGAGGTGTTATATAAAAGAGGGTCTACTTAACTAGGGAGCTCAAGTCATACAGAGATTTTTATCCCCGCATTTATGCATTTATGATACACTGCATTTATGAGGAGGATCCCATAAAATTATACCACTACTAAGGTTATTACACCTTGGTTTCTGTAGTATACTCTTGATGTTTGTACAATGATGAAGCTGCCTAACAACACATTTCTAGAACATAACTGCAGATAAATGTTATGGGGCTGCTTCTTAGAATGTGTCATCATTGCAAGTAACACAGGTGTAGGACTACATCTGAAAAAAATTATTAATGGTGGTGATGTAAACAGAAGTCTGTCCCACGGAATGAGGATGGAAGACGAGACGGCCCAGAACCAGTCAATATTAAGTTCCTTGTAAAACCCAAAGCTTTGTCACCTTGAACACACAGACTCTGTTGTCATGCTTGTCAACCCATCCAGAGAGGGTGACCCCTCAGCTTCATATCTGGAACCCCGAAGAAGGGAGAAGCACATGCCAATTAGTTGACTGTCCCTTTTTAGGAGAAAAGTTGCTGCTTTCATGGCACCTTATTCCAAAAGATTTCACTCATCTCACTGCCTACAATTTTTTAACGGCATTTATATACAGGTCAATGGCTAAGCATGGGAGTAAGACAAAAAAATTCTATTAGCTATGGAAAATGGGGAGCTTCCCATGGTAAGTACATCATCTTTTGCAATGAAGACGTCTGTGGGACAACCTGACTTAATTCAAAAGTTGTGTTTATTAGAGCTACTATGGATGTGTGTGCATATGACGCATGAATGGCATGTCCTCGCGCTGCAGAGCACATGGAGAGGTTAAAGGAAACCTCAGTCTCTTCTTCCTCCGTGGGACCCAAGGATCAAACTCAGGTTGTCAGGCTTGTGCAGCACGAGCTTACCTGCTGAGCCGTCTCTCCTGTCCCCCAGTACATTACACTGTTAGATATATTTAACTTCTAGTTAAGTAAATCAATAATAAAATAACATCATTTTAATGTACTTGATAAAAAAAAACTGAGGGTACTCATACACACATAAACAGATTATTTTTCTGGTTCTTAACTGTGTTTACTTTTACAAACTCTTTGCTATAATACAGGATTCTCCTCCAAACCCGTGCCTTAAGCCACCCCCCAAATCCATCCTCCTCTCCTAGTTTCCCAACTGTTCCCCACCACCTATAATTGTACCTAGGGCCTCAAGTATGTTAAGTAAGTGCTCTACCACTGAGCTCTTTCCCCAGCCTACTTTGTAATTATTTTGTTTAGAGGCAGGGTTCTGCTAAGTCACCCAAACTAGCCTTGAATTCATTTCGTAGCCCAGGTAAGCCCCGAGTTTATGATCATCCTGCAACAGGCCCCTGAGTATCTGAGAGTATCAGCCTACACCGCCTGTCCCAGCTATACCATCATTTCTTTTAAACTACCTTTTCTATGGCTAGCCTGCCCCCACCCAACACTCCCATTCCCTATTACTCTTCATTTGGTAACACTACAATATGGCATTTTTCCTCAGTACTTCACTGGAGACTTTAAATGAAATCATCTCCTAACTGCCACATTCATTTTTCATCTTTTTACCACCTGCCTGTGATACTCAAAATCTTGGCATCCTCTGGTGAAGCCTTCCTCTACATATTCATCATACTGTTGTCCCAGAAAACCTCAAGTTTGACCTCATGATTCAGACTCAGACTTCATTCCAAGCCCTATGGTCATCTCTCTGGGTTCAGGGATGCTCATGCTCTTACATAAAGTGGTGGGGGCATTTGCATATAACATATGCACATCCTCAGTATACTTCAAGCTATCTCTAGGCTTCATGTGCTACCTAATATGACCCTAAGATGACAAAATAGTTGTAGCAGTTTATCATTTAAGAACCAGTAACAAGAGAAAAGTCTGTACATGTTCAGTGCAGACTCAATTTTTTCAGATATTTTTGACTCAGGGTTGGTTGGTAGATGCCAGATGTGGAATCTAACAATAGAAAAGGCTGAGTGCCTTGTTTACTGTTTGTACACAGTCAGTAATGAGAAAATCATTTAAGCAACCTGTGCTTGTGTCTTCTCATTTGCAGAAAAAGGACAAATAGTCCTAACAACCTCATGGGGTTGCTACGAGGGAATCAATTAGATAGTCCATTAAAAGGATTTAACACAGGAACTAACACAGTTGGTGTTCCACAACTCAGTAGCAGCTCTTATCTATGACTCTTCTCTAGCAAATCTCAATCCTTCTAGCTGGCAGGAAAATCTGCACACTGATTTGTAGAACACTACTGAAACGTGTTTAGATGATTTGGACAACAGCTCTGTGCAGACTGTGTTTCGAGACAAGATCATAGTAACAGTAACTCCATATGGGCCCATATGCTTTTTTTTTTTTTCCCCAGTAATTCATCTAGTTTACAAAAATTTCTGGCCAAACCATGGAAACTGCCCCTGAAAACTGAAAGTAATTAAAACTCCAAAATCTTTCCTCTTGATTACATTAAAGGTAAATAATTTTCTTCTTTTCTATTCTTGTAAAATAATGCAAATATAAGAGTTCATTTCTACTGATTTCTTCTTACTGGTTTAATCCTATTTGGGGGAGAACATATTTGAATACTAATTCCCTCAAACAAATTACTGACTCGCCCTATTTTCCTTGCCAGAAAATTTGACAAACATGCTTCCTGATGAGAGCTGAGCAGGAAGGGACCTGATGAAGGTTACTCTGGCTCTCACTCACTCTATCTCCACACTGGTACATTAATCAGAGTCCTGGAGAACCCACTTGTTCACCTTCCATGAATCTTCTTAACTAACTCATTGGCAAGCACCTCCATTTTCAAATTTATAGACAAAGAAATCGTGTGGGGTCTCTGGAATCCTTTCCTGAAAATGAAAGTCACCATTCCTGACACATTTTACCCCTTATACAAACAGGGACTGGTCTTTTGTCAGAAATGAATTCAAAGGTGATTTTCAAAACATCAGAAATGCATAATGATGATGAAATTGAAGAGGTTTTTCACTTTATGTGGTTTACAATATCCTTTATAAATCAGTGAAAAATTATGAACTAACTCATCAGAAACAGGTTTTAAAGACTTACCTGCCAGGGACCAGCCTTAGCAGTTTTGGGGGTCTGAAGGAGGGAATATCTGGAAGGCGTAGTAACGACTCAGAGACAGTGCTCATGCAAGCTGACAGGTCACTTGGGGCTTCTGCAGTTGCTAAGTAGCTTCTTGTACAGCTTCTGCTTTGCCTTGGTAATCTCACTCTTTTATTTTCATAAGCAAGGGGAAACAGAAAAGGGGAAATCACCCAATACGGAGTGTTCTCATGATTCTGAAGATTATTCTTAGAAAATCACCAATATATTCTTCATCATCTTTGATTAAACACAGAAACTATCCCAGGCTTAACACCAAAGCAAGCATAATCTATTTTTATTATTAATGATTATACAATCTTCTGAGCACTTGACCCAGAGGCTAGCAACATGCAATTTCGCAAAAAAAGGTAAAAATAAGAACAGTGGTTAATGTACCAGACAATCATTTCCTTCTCTCACAGCCTGCTCTGACCTCAAGACCTCTGCAGCTGCCTAAGTTCCTCCTCAGCCCTCTGCAAACACCAAGCCCCATGACTGGTGGGCCACAACGACCTCAGACAAGAAATCTGCCCCTATAAGTCAGCGACTTTTGTCTTTCCTATCCCAACAATTGCAAGGAAGACCTGATCCAATTTTCAGAGCTTCCATGAAAGGAAGCTCACCTTTCCTAGCAGCTCTTTTCAATCTCTAGGAACCCAATAAAACTTGCAGCAATCACTCCAGACACTGCCACATTGTCTCCACGCTCCTTCAGGAGGAATCAAAATATGAGGATTAAAGTTGCCATCTTCCTTTCTTGGTGGAGGCCACTATTTTCCTCCTATTCTAGGTTCCCACACTTTTAGTTTGTCATCCCATCTATATGTTACTCCATTCACAGTCTTCAGCCAGTACCCCTTAGGGTCTCAAGTTTTACACAATGCCCTTGGAATATCCTCAGAAACTGAATTATTCATCATGGCCAATTTGAGTCCAGTGCGCTGATACACATCATACCATGTGCTATAGTTGACCACACATTTGGTACAGTTTATCCAAGCCTGAAAAGCTTCCCCAGGCTGCAGGTTCTTTCCCATGACCTGCATAACTGCCTTGACCCCAGCCTGGGTGATCATCTCTGTATAATTTCCCATGAAATTTGTTTCATTCCCACCTTGTTTCACAGCAAGTACCGTTGGTCTAGGAACACAGAACATGAAGATCAGATAGAAGAAAAAGACTAGCATCACAAGAAGTAATGATATGGAGGAGGACATGACATGTGCATGCCATAAAGCACGACCTCGGGACACGTAGGCATTTCTGCCTTGGCCCTCTAGAGGCATGCTAAGCAGAAAATCCAGAGGGGAATACGTGGAGGGTTGGCAGTCCACAATCTCAGGTCCCTTATCTCCAGTTTCTGCTGGCAGCAAGTCAGGCATCTTATATGCCGTCCCCGGCACTTACCCACATAATGTCCACAAGTCCTCATGGTTCTGTATAGGACAAGAATGTACTTTACAAAAGACAAAAAGGAAAACTGGTCTGATGACACACACCTGTAACCCTATGGGATTTAGAGGTGGACTTGGTTGACTCAGAAACCAAGGTCATTCCCTTGTATATAGTGAGTTCAAGGCTAGCCTAGGCTATATGGGACCATAACTCCAAAGGAAAAAAAAAAGGTAAGTGAGGAGGTGGGGGACATGCTTCAGAAACGTACTCTAGACATTTTAAAGTAAAATGACCTTTTTCCTTCCTGAAAACAGCAAAGAGTTTATTTGGCAAAAGGCAATTAAGATTTTTGTATCATGTTTCAGTTGTTTAACAGCAAACATAACCTCTATCTGGATCAGATTTTATAAACAACTTCAAATGGCCTAATATTTCAAAGCAGCTCTTTTCTCTTGGCTAAAATGCAGTACTTGTGGTGCTATCAAAACTGCCCCTGCCGGAGTGGACACTAACAGTCACTACACCGCTGGGTAACTCTGAAGTTTTTCCTTTGTAACGGGATAAGAATATTGTAACACACACATGTTCACTCAGAGAAGCCTTAACGTCGACAGACATCAGCAAGGAATCATTTATTGCGGGTCACACGGCACTTTTCTCATCTCGTTGAATTAATTCTCCAGGAAATTCTGGCGCAGAGCAAACCGATAAAAACCACGATAACGCATGTCTCGACCATGTCATCATGGTATCAAAGGCACAGGTGTGACAATAGTGACAATCTGATATAAAGAGCACAGCCAGCATCATTGTCAGAAGCATCCGCACAAGGACTCCAGGGACGGCTCAGTGGACGGAGCCCTGACCTCACAAGTGTGAGGAACTGAATTTGGATTCCCACCACCCACTTAACGCTGAACGCTCTAGCACACATCTGTCATCCCAGTGCTAACCTCCCAGAGATGGAAGGAGGCAGGAGACTGCCCATAAGCTCACAGGCCAGCCAGCCTGACATCCACAGAAGTCAAAAGACTCAAACAGGGTAGAAGGCTCGGATCAACAACCATGGTTGCCCTCTGACCTCTACATGTGTGCCCATGCTCACACACATACATGCATGCACATCCTACACACACTCACAAAGATTCTGTAACAAGCTGTGTACAACCTGAGTTTATTTTAAATATAGCTGCTAAAGCATACAGAAAGAACAAATGGCAGGATTTTTTTAAAAGGATATTTTAACTGATCTTAATTACCACATCAAAGTAACTTACATACTTTGGAGTAACATAAAACTAATACTTTACTTCTTCTCGAATGAAATCATCCTAGAAGTACTAAATCTTATGCAACTCTCTGCTTTAACTGAATGGGAAATTTGTTTCAGAATTCCTTGGGATGCAGTGGGCATGTAGAAACAGGGAGAAAGAGAGGATTGGGAAAGAGGAACTCATTTAAACTATAACAAGCTGGATGTGGGGGTGCACACCTTTCATTCCAGATCTTGGGGGGCAGAGGTAGGTGGGTCTGTGTGAGTGAAAGGCTGGAGTGGTCTGCATATTGACTTTCAAACTGACTTTCAGGTCAGCCAGAGAAAGGAAGTGGAGAGAGGAAGAGGGACAGAGTCAGGTCACACACAAACTGCACAGGAGAGCACCGCACCAATGAAACACTGCCACCCAGTGGAATCAGACAGATAAACGTCTTTAAAGGATGGCAAGAATTTCACGGCACAGTCGGAATACAGAAATGAATCTTCGCAATGTCTGACAGCTTAAAAAATCCAGTTGTATATATAGCAGAAGGGTTATTACCTTTCCTTGAGTCTGACAATGGAGTCCACGTTTATGCAGTAGCAAAGCCTGTTCACCCACAGGGCCACTCCTAAGGAGCCTGTGAGTCCTGCTCTTGTCCAAAATCTGACCTCCACAGAGGATTAGACTGAGACTCAGAGGCCACCAAGGTTCCAGGCACGCCCAAAGTGTCTCTGTAAAACAGCCTGAGAGGGAAGTCACTGACATGAAAATGCTTGGAAAACTTCTATTATTTTCCTTTAAAAATTGTAAAATTTGGTCGGGCGGTGGTGGCGCACACCTTTAATCCCAGCACTCGGGAGGCAGAGGCAGGCGGATCTCTGTGAGTTCGAGGCCAGCCTGGTCTACAAAGCGAGTTCCAGGAAAGGCGCAAAACTACACAAGAGAAACCCTGTCTCGAAAAACCAAAAAAAAAAAAAATGGAGTTCTGGACACTGCTCTGTCTTTATCCAGCATAACAAACTCAGCTCACTGGCACACGATGACACTGAAGAAGCGAACATGGAGAGTGTGAATACGAGATCCCGGAAAGTGACTTTCACCAGTGCATTCATTCATCTAGTGTCTAATAAAGTATCAAGAATTGTTTTAGGCTTTAAGACATGCTAGAATAACATGCATTCTCACATGGTAGGAGGATAATTCTTTTAAAATATGTATTTAGATGTGATGTGCTGATACATATTAGACAAGCAGACAGGAAGAAGGTCTTTATAATGCTGTGAGTACGGAGCCTGGCTCTGAGATCCAGTTCTGCACACATCACCATGTCACCACAAACCCATCAGAACCATGTGTCTACATCATAGCACGTGGATTACCGTACATATATATACCTAGTTAGGTGAGAGCATCAGGGCCTGCATGTACATGTGATATCTAGAATCAATATATCAGCTAATTAACTAATAGAATTCCAAGTCGATAAAGAGTTGAGTGATGTTAACAAAGACAGGAAGTACACAAGTCATACATACAGATATCCAACATCTGCCAGCTGGACCTTGGGCTTCCTAGCCTCCAGAGCTATGAAAAACAAGTTTCCTTCATTTACAAATTACCTAAACTAAGGTATTCTTGTTATATCAAGGCAAACAGACTGTGACATCACCTCTAAAACTGGTTTTCACAACACAGCAAGACGGATGGAATGAACATAGCCTAGTTCTCCGTGGAACTGAGACGGCCACAGTTGAAACAGAAATCCATGGGATGGGCATGGCACTAAGAAAGGAAGAGTCATAGGATGCTGACGAGAAATTCAAGGATTAACAGCCTGACTTCAGGAAATGGGAAGAAAAAGTGGGCAAAAGTATGTCATCAGCAGACTGGGGGTAACTAGAACGGCTGTATTAAGTTTACATTTTTATTTTCTAAGAAGTAAAATCCATCAACTAATTTTGATAGTGTGTGACATTATCCCACCTAACTTTAGGGAGATAATTCTTTATGGAAATGTGAGGATTGATAGAAAAGAAATGCAATAGTGACAGCATGTGGAAGGCCACTGAAATGACATGAAACGATCTAGACATCTATAGCATAAGGACTGGAATGAAAATATAAATGTCTGGGATGGATGCGGAGTATATTCTAACTGCAGAATCTAACAGCTGGATTCACACCAGTTCTTCATCAGAAGTACCTGGATAACTATATTTTTTTTTTCCATTCTACAGTCAGGACCAGAACTACTAAATTAAAATCTCTATGAGTGTGGTCAAAGGAATATTTATCACACCCAGGATTTTACAATGCAGGCAGCCCAACCTATGTTCTCTTTCCATAGACTTGAGTGACTTAAGATGCAGGATGTTTAAATCAGGAACACAGAGAGAAGTTCAGCAAGGGTTTATAAAGAAGTATGGCTCATGGGGTCAGGATGCATAATTGGAAACCCACAAGGAAGCAATTTTCAAAAAAATAATTATGGGGGCTGGAGAGATGGCTCAGAGGTTAAAAGCACTGGTTGCTCTTCCAGAGGTCCTGAGTTCAATTCCCAGCAACCACATGGTGGCTCACAACCATCCGTAATGAGATCTGGTGCCCTCTTCTGGTGTGCAGTCAGAACACTGTATAGACAATAAATAAATAAAATATTTTAAAAAAAAATAATAATTATGGTTCACATATACTGACAATTACAGTCACATGAATTCCATGTGTAAAACTCCGGTAGAAACTGAATGTGTTAACATGCAGCCCAGAAGAGCTCTATAAACTAGAAACATGGGGCTGGAGAGATGGCTCAGCGGTTAAGAGCACTAGCTGTTCTTCCAGAGGTCCTGAGTTCCCAGCAACCACATGGTGGCTCCCAACCATTTGTAATGAGATCTGGTGCCCTCTTCTGGCATGTAGGCAGAACACTGTATACATAATAAATCTTTAAAAAAAAAAAAAAAAAAAACTAAAAAAAAAAAGAAAAAAGACTGGAGGATGGATGTACTTTCAGAGAAAGAACGTAGTATGAAATAAGCAATGTGCAGAAAGAAGAGCAAAGGTCAATGCTGTGGAACAATCCTTTTCTACACTATGAATATGAAGACTCTCATTGGTTAATAAAAAAAACTGACAGGCTGGTAGTTGGGCAGAAAGTTAGGTGATAAAGCCTATGATGAGAAGGAGGGCAGTTAGGAGTCGCCAGCCAGACACAGAAGAGGCAAGATGAGAATGTCATACTGAGAGAAGGTACCAAGCCACGTGGCTAAGCACTGATAAGAATTATGGGTTAATTTAAGTGTAAGATCTAGTTAGTAGTAAGCCTACCAGCCAAGCACTTAATAAGTAATATTAAGCCTCTGTGTCAATTATTTGGGAATCAGCTGCTAGGTATTTGGGAGTTGCTGGCGGGGCAGAAACTTCCACTTACAGAACACTTAAGACTTCAATGCTCAGAAAGACGGCAATTAAGGGTTGACCGAGTGCTACAGGCCGCAAAAATATACCAAGTAAGATTTCAGCTGATTATGACAAAGCTAATACCTGGAAGAAGCCAAGGGCCTTCCAGAGGTCAAGCTGAGGCTCAAGGAGCCTTGGTGATATTTGGCTTTTGATTATCAGCCATTTCCTGCTATGAGTTTGTGTGCTATTGTAGCTTTTCCATCATTTATTATTGGGCACCATTTCCCCTCTACTAAAGGAATATTTAGATAACCTTCTGCGCTGACAGCTATGCTTAGCCAGAACCCCAGTTCAAGCCTCCCTGTAATTATCATCATTGGCAGCATCTGGCCAGGTCCATCCACAGACAGAGGAAAGTACCTTATCAGAGATACCTCTGTACTCTCTAAGAACAGACTTAAGCATCCAGACTACATGTTTGAGAAGGCCTGGCAGATGTGCCAATTAAGCTTAACCTCCTCCTTTCCCAAATCTTACCTCTAGTTCCAGATCTCCCTTCTACTATCACCAGAGGTATCTAGCTGTACACAGGTTGCCTAGCAACCAAGCACACTTTCCCCCACCCTGCAGAAAAAATGGCAGGCAGATAGCTTGTACAGATAGGAGCCACAGAAAAAAAAAGGCAGTTTTATTTTCTCCCATTGACCTAGCAACTTATAGATTTTTTGTTTTGTTTTGTTTTGTTTTGTTTTGTTTTGTTTTCGAGACAGGGTTTCTCTGTGTAGCTTTGCGCCTTTCCTGGAACTCACTCTGTAGCCCAGGCTGGCCTCGAACTCACAGAGATCCACCTGCCTCTGTCTCCCAAGCATGCGCCACCACCACCCAACAACTTACAGATTTTTAACATTTTCTACCAATCACGTTTAAGATTATAGTTGAGCACATAAGATCCCTCTTCTTAGATATTACCCAAATTTAGCCTTTAGTTAATTCATTAGTCACTTCCCTTTGGGGTTGCAAATGATAACAATTACTGCCCCTCTATGTAATTCTTATCACCCCTCCACCCGACAATCACTGCCTGAGGAAACTCTAACCTGCCTTTATGACCACACAAGAATTCAAGCCTGGTGACCTTGCTCGACCAGTGGATTGCTATTGCTTGGGTTTATAACTGGACTCTGGAGAGACTTGGGGGGACGGGGAGACAGAGAACGGAGAGGGACAAGGAGGATTTTGTCCAGAGAGAACGTGTGCACGAGATAGAAGATGAGGAAGAGTCAGATGGGGACGTACTAGCTGGGTAAGAACGAGACGAAAAGGACCTGATGAGGTAGAATTAAGGAGAATTAAGATAACACTTAGAGGGAGCAGTAGATGAATATAGAGAGAAATCAGGCAAGAAAGGAGCGAGGCATGAGAGCAGATAGAAGCTTGTAGAGAGAGAGGACTCACACAGAATAATAAAGTATATGGACTAAGGAGTTTCGTGTACGTAGATTCATTTCTTTTCATCAAAGGTTAATTATCAGCTAGTTGCAGATTCTTCCTGGACCCTGGGAAGGGACTATCGAGGGGCTGGACCCCCATAATCACCGATAACAGGGAAAGGGTAGATGTACCCCAGAGATAATTCAATTCTGTTAACATTAAACCATCCCACCTTACTTATTTACAAAGAAGTGAAGAACTCCGTGAAACCAATGCATACACTGCAAAGTCAATGTTAGGGGATTGGCTGCCACACTAGTCCATGCCCCACCTTTGTGCTGGGAAACACAAAACTCAAAAGTGTATTTATACACTTTGTCTCACCTTACCACCAGCTCCCTTGTTTCTTCTTGTACTCAAAACAGGTGTGTGTGTGTGTGTGTGTGTGTGTGTGTGTGTGAGACAGTGAACATGTGGAGGTAGGAAGATGACTTTGAGAACACATTTCTCTCTTTCTCTTGTTGTGTATGCCATCCTGTGTCCTCCAGGCTGACCGATCTTCTCCTATCTGTACCTCCCATCTCACTGTAGGAGAGCCGGGATTACAGATGTAAGCCACTGCATCCATCTTTTTATGGGTTCCAGGGATCCAACTCAGCGCCTATGGCTTGTGTAGCTGCTAAGCAATCTCATCCACTGGTCCTCAAAGGAGACCACTTTTTAAAATAATTTTATTATCTTCATTTCTACAATTACAATAAAATGATAAGTTAGGTATGCTATAGTTTTCATTAGATACCAAACTCAAAACAGTATGTCTTCTACAAAGCCTTCCTTAACTCTTTCCCAAACTCCCAAAAAGAATAACCTTCTTCCACATCTCTAAGTATTATAGATTCTCAAACTTCTGAACAGTTCTTACCAGGCCGTGTGTGTATGTGTCTGTGTGTGTGTGTGTGTGTGTGTGTGTGTGTGTGTGTGTGTATGTGTCTATGTGTGTGTATGTGTATGTGTCTATGTGTGTGTATGTGTCTGTGTGTGTGTGTGTGTGTGTGTGTATCTGTTATAAAACTATTTTTCTACAACAGCAGCCACAATTCCAAGTGTGTAAGGTAGTCACAAAAGTGTTAAAGTTAATGAATAAATAAAATAATGATTCTGATTTACAAGGTTTATGTTGGGGATGTGTGCTTATTGTCAGGATTTGTGAGGCATGGTCTCCTATAGCTCAGGCTTGCCCTGAGCTCTTGAATCTCCTCCCTCCACCTCCTGCATACTGGGACTACAGCCACGGACCACTAATCCTGGGTTTCCTATATATATATTTTTTTAACTTGGGAAGAAGTAATGGTGGTATTTTCGCAATGACTAAAATCAAATTTAGGGAGCACTGGGAGTTTTTAGGGCAAGAGCTTGAGTTCTAGCAGCCCCAACAAGCCATTTGGTCCCATATGCCAACTAAAGAGATGACTAGTAATACAAGCCTAGAGAAGAGGCGTGGCCACACTGGGAAGAGGAACAGGTAAAAGGCCCACTGGGCCCAAGTCCATCTCCCAGCTATAGACAAGAGCTTTAGGTCTGAGGAGAGAAACATCCAAGGGACCAGAGACCTGCACAAAGAAGCAGTCCTGCTCAAGGTGTGTTCTGCTCGGTCACCGTTTCAGCTCTGGTTCTATTCCAGGTGGTCTGGAATATTCCTTATCTGTCACCATTTGAAGGGTTCAGCCTGGATCCTACCAGATGACCAATTCTGCTGCAAGATGCAGCTTTGCCTTCATGGATAGTTACCCTCCAGGGGTAGGAGAGAGGGTCTGTCTAAGAACTTTTATTCTTCCTGGAATTTAAGGTGACTACAGATTGGGGAAAGAGATTTCCCCATATTCCTTCAGCCTTGGATGAAATAGTTAGGCAGAGCTCTGAGAGAGTAACATGCCACACTGCAGATATAATCAGGTGGCCCAAAGGGAAGGACACATAGAATGAAGGCAGAGAATACAGGCTTTTGTGACCTCATGAGAGCTGGTGTTTTTCTACAGAAGCAGCTTCTACTTCAAAGATCTAAGCAATATGAAAGCATGGAATTTAGTGAATTAACACTTTCACTGTATAGCATTTTTCCCTTTGCAAACCTAGAATATCTAGTTTTTCTTTTTAAAAAGGTTTAATGTGGATTGTGTCTTTCTACATCTTTATTTCAAATTAGATTGACCTGTGCAAGGTGTCTAAGTGTCTTTCTCTGACAACAGATTTTCTTTCTTTTTTTTTTTTTTTTTTGGTTTCTCTTTGTAGCTTTGCGCCTTTCCTGGAGCTCACTCTGTAGCCCAGGCTGGCCTCGAACTCACAGAGATCCACCTGGCTCTGCCTCTCGAGTGCTGAGACAGAGAAACCCTGTCTCAAAAAACCAAAAAGAATTTAAACATGAACTGATTAAGACAGAGGAAAGATTTAAAAAAAAAAATATTTGAAACTGCTAGAGATGAAAATACAGAACCTCCGGGGAAATGCCACTGCCTGTGATTGACAGCAGACTGAATCCTGCAGAAAGCCTCGCTCTTCTCATTTGCATAATACAGAAAGGAATACCAGCCCCAGTGCTGGCCTGATGACCAAGGGTGATTTCATGGAGAGCCCTGAGGAAGTCCCGACTCTCAACAGTGGTAGACACTCGATAACAACACCCATCTCTTCGGCTCTGCGCTCCACTCCCTCATCCAATGGTCACCGAGCAGCTGTTATGTACCAACTAACAGCAGCAAGATGTAAAAAGAAAAACAAAACATGGAATCCCTATCCTAGTAGGGCTCACAGTCTGCTAAGAAGACCGATCTTACACAAATAAGCATTGCACTTGATCTCTTTGGTTTTAAAAATGTAGTGGACATTGTTTTAGTTACCTACATCGAACCTCCTCCCCTTACTCTTCTTGGAAACCAAAACCAAAACTTTCTTCAGGAGAGCAGCAAAGAGCTGGGTAAAATTCTATAGTAGAAACATGGTGGTGTGAGGAGAAATTTCCCCTACAGACTCATCGATTTGTACTTTTGGTCCCCAGTCAGCAGTGATGTGATTACAAAACCTCTAGGAGGCACAGACATTACTAGAGGAAGTACGGTACAGGACCCACCTTGAGGGCTTATAGCTTCACCTCACTTCTGGTTCTTTCTCTGTGTTTCCTGTGTGTCGATAAAATGTGACCGACCAGCTTCCTGCTCCTTCTGAATAGAGAATAGAGAATAAAGGAGGAAACCATCAAGAGAGAGTGAGTGTCTTTTTCACTAACCCCCTCAGATAGAAAAGTCTAATACACACCAACTCCATGGATTTCCCTTTGGACCCTGTGCTGCTGGGGGCTGGTCCCCCAGGCAGCGGTAAAACCTGCCCTTCCTCAAGTTGCTTTCGTTCTGTATTTCGTCACAGAAACAAGAAAAGTAACTCACACATAACCAACGTGACTGTACACTGTAATAAGTTGTAATATGAGATATGAGGAGAAAGACATAAAGAGAACAAAAAGACATTAATTAGGTAGGCTGAAAAGATGCCTCAGCAGTTACAAGCACTTACTGCTCTTACAGAAGACCCATGTTCATTCGGTTCCTAGCACCCAGTCACATCAGGCAGCTCAAAACGGCCTGTGGCAAGAGATCTACCTCCCTTTTCTGGCCTTTCTGAGCATTTGCACACTTAATGGTAATCATCTCATGCAGGCACAAACATACACATAAAAATAAACCTTTTCCAAACAGATGTTCAGGAAGACTTCTAGGCAACCAGAAAAAACAGAGACCTAACAAATAAGTCAATGCCAGCCTGGAGCAGCACTAAAGGTGCGCTTTCACATCTGCACCCCTCTACACCCTCACATGGCCTCCGTGAAAGGAGCGTGCAGTAAATGCATGCAGTAGGAAAGGTTTCCTGGGAAAGGACCTAGTGTGAGTGAGGCTTGGAGATCTGCACCAGCACACTGAGGTAGCTGCACCAGCACACTGAGGTAGCTGAGGCCCTGCCCAACAGCCCTGGGGTCAAGGGAAATGGGAACTCTGCTCAGTAACAAGCACCCTACTGCTGGTCACAGGATAGGGAAAGATGGCTACCCAAAGTTAGCCCGGACAGACCTCCCTCAGGAATCATAAACCTAAACACGTTGCTCAGTAACCTTGTGACTTGGAGTCTCTGTTTATTGCGTAACCACAGCTCCCTCATTTCCTCAACCCTCACCGGCCAGAGAGCATTCGTCACTCATGAAACTGGCCTGATGACTTCACAGACACACAGACACAGACGCACACACGCACGTGCACACACACACACTCAATCACACAAACTGGCCCAACACCTGCTTTACCTTAAAAGGGAAATTCTCCTGGTGTGGAAAGCCCCACCCTTCAGTCTTTATACACCCTCTATAACACCATCTTGCTCCATATAGCTTTGCTGCTGTTCTCTACTCTAGAGGGACAGCCCGGGGGGGTTGTTGCCCCAATAAACTGCTTCTTCTCCTTCAGAAGTGTCTTGTTCAATGGTTTTCACTATGCATGCTTACATGTGGTGTCTAAACTCATTTACCTCTGCTGACGGCTCTCACCTGTCACATGTGACTCCAGATTCAGTCTGTCCCTTCCACCATTTCTTTCTTCCTCCTGCCTTCTTGCCTCTCCTGTCTACTCTGGTAAGAGTCTTTCTCTCAGAGCTGCCTGCTCAACATTTCCTTCTCTGTAAAGTCATACTGGTACGCTGGGTAGTCTCCCTACTCTGGAAGTCCCAGGGGTCCGGGTGTTAGCTACGTCCGGCGTGGGATCCGAGGGAAAAAAAAATCTACGTACACTATGTTCATGTGTCTGTTAACTTTACTCCTCTAAGACAAAATTCTATCAGTTCAGCTATAGCTCCGGCAGGCATTCAGGACAAGATAAAATACAGGTACACCAAGCCCTTTATCCGTCTACTTTATTTCTCTGGGGTGAAACCCTGTCCCCATAGCTTCAGTTCCGTCCAGTTCCTAGTTCATAATCCTGCTAACGACTAAACTCCTATGCTTCCAGCCTCATCTTCGTCCTCTGTCTCCTCTTTCTCCATCTCTGCTGCTCTCTACTCCTGGCACTCAGAAGACTCTGCTAGAGATCTACTTACCCTCCACGGAGCCTCTGTCGTCCTTCTCTCTCGCCACGCTGCCTTCTGTCTGTTTCTACGGAAAATGCCTGCCCTTTCTTTCCCTGGGCACGTGGTTCTCTGCCTCCTCAGGAATGTTGTTTTACCTCCTACCTTGATAAAAACCCCTTTTGTTCTCCGTCAATTGCTCTGGAGAACCTCTAGGCCTCTTCCAGGGAATGGCCTGAGCTTCATTAGCACAAGAAACAAAGCTATGTGTCTCCTGCCAGCTTGTCTCCTGTGCTCAGCGTGGGGGAGTTAGTAACTTAGTAGTTCAGCAGGTCTGGGGAGCTGAACTGTTTGTCAATTGGTCTGGGCCTGCAAGAGTTTCATAGCATAAGACAGCTGAAATATTAAAGGCTGGATATCACCAAATAGTCATCATAAATGGCTCGCCTTTTGACAGGCCCTTGGCCGGCCAAAGTATAGCTTTAACACACAGCTGAATCTCTGTAATACATTCTTGCGGCCCACAAGACCCTACGACCTCCTTGGCATCTGTCACCTGGTCAGGACAACCATCCCTCAGGATCTTGACATTCTCCTGATGAACCACAGCCACTTGGGGATGCCCTCTGGATCAAGAATCCATCCAACGGCACTTAACCTCTGCCACTCACCCCAACCCGCTTCCCCTCTCCACTCAGCGGTGTCCATGTCTCCTCCTGCTCCCGTCCCCTCTTGCTCTTTCTCCCTCAGGCGGACCTCCCTCCAGGTGCCGGCCTACTCCCGACAGACCTGCCTGATAACATTCTTCTACTCCCGACAGAGAAAAGCCTCTCCCAATTCTTCTCTACCTTATCTTTGTTCTAATCCTGGAATTCCCTTCCTACTGCTACCTTTCCCTCAAGGACATCTCTCCTCCCTCCAATTCTTCTCATTCAAACAGGGCTCTTCACCTCCTCCCAGTTTAAGTCTCTTTCCCCGCCTTGGACTCGGGGATAGAATTAAACCTCACTGCCTAATTTATTTTATTATAATACAGTTTGGCTTCAATATAAACTTAATAACTAGTCTCAATGGCCAGAAAAATGATACATAAAACTTCCAAATTCTCAGAGATCCGAATTTCTTTTCTCTCTGCTCCCATATGTCCTTTGTGCCTCCTGTCATACCCACCAGATTCTCCGAGCAAAAGCCTAGTCTCCTTCCAAACCCTTTCAGAACACAGAACCCTCGGCCTCCTCTCTGTTAGAATTTGATACAGAGGACACGGCTCCCCCAAGGGTTCCTCACCAGGGTAATCCACTGGCACATCCCTTAGCTAACCCATCAAGCCTAGATATGTCTTTGTAAGACAGAAAAATACTCGATAACTTTTTCAGGGTGTCTGCCTCCATCTGTAGATACACAAGAACTAATCATGGATATGCAGATCACGGGATTCAGTCTTACAAAGATTCAAACGTCTTTTGGGGGATAGAAAATATTTTTCCCCTTCTAGGTCTTTAAAAATGTTTTAGTACAAAGGTATACTACTGGATGTTTCTATTTTTAAGTATATTCTTTTTTTTTTTTTGACACTTCAACTGTGAGACCAAAATGAGGTATCTTAGAAATAAGACCAAAATGCTTTCACCCAAAAACTAAGGCCTAAGGTTTCTCCTTCTAGGAATAGGCCATTAGTTACTGAAACAAGTCAGTCCAGATTCCAGAAACCAGGAAAAGTGTAAAAGTACAGTCACAAGGTAGTCACGAGGTAATGCCTGCTGGACTATGGAATGTCCTCTCCCTGGTTTCCAGGGTAACTGACCACAAAAATGTCCCCACCTGAGGGCAGCCAATGGGAAATGGTGGCGGGCAACCACTCCCTTAGAAGTAAGATTAAGCCATGATTTCTAGAAAGCCCCTAGAAGCGAGCCAATCAGAATTGTACCCATACTAGCACCCCTGTATGATGTAACCTTGTGACTTACTTTTCCCTTTAAAAACTGAGCTTGCAGATAGGTGGGCACTTCCTCCAGCCTCCACTGCGTTGGATCTGTTGGACGAAGTCCCTGCCTAGGCTTGTATTGGATATACAGAATTAAACCTTGCTTTTGCATTCCGGCATGCTCGTCTTTGGTGGTCTCTCTGGGGGTCACGATCTGGGCACAACACAACATCAGGAAGTAATTAATGCCTAAGAACTTTGATTGGTCTCAGAGAGGTAATAGATTGATACTCCTAATTTTGTCTGGACGTCTGGCAGAGTTAAATGTTGTACATTTGGTGACATTTTTCTTTTGTATTTTATATTTTAAATAAAATATTTTTAGAGTTTTTGATGAAGAGGAAGTGCATACACTTTCATATTCCACAGTAATAACTAATATGTCATTAATCCAGGCCATGTATTATTCCTTAAGGTTCTCCCAGACAGTTACTTCCATGTGGCCCCTGCTTCCCCCACTCTATTGCTTCCTCAACTCACCCTACATATGAAGGGAGAGCTTTATACTCTCTTCCAAGTCACACACAGAAACAGGTGGGCTGCAGCTCTCCCAGTAATGACTAAATTTGGCAACCTCAGTAGCGGCTACAGGTCTGGCTCAGGGAGTGGGGGAGATTGGGTCATAGCTTAGATCTACCTCAGCAGATGTCTACCCAGTTGGCAGACACTAGCCAGCAGTCAACCTCAACCTTACAGCTGCTCCAGAACGAACTCACCTCCCTTACCTCAATGGTCCTACACAACTGGAGGGCCCTGGACACACTGGCTGCCAGAGGGAGGCACTTATTCCTTCACTAAAAACATGGTTGGTACTATGTAATCAGTCTGGCCAAGTGAAAGAAAGGATTAAAAAAAAATTCTTACATAAACTGGCTTGTAAACCTGGACTTCTATGGGCCAATTCCAATGCAGGGTTCTCGGTATGTCCCGGTATGTCCCCTCTAGGGCCCTTGCCCTTACCTCTGCTCGGCCCACTGGTCTCTATCCTTCTCATAATAATAACTGTTTCCTGTCTCTTTAGATTGTTTCAGGAAATATTAGTAACATGACCCAGTCAATGATCAGGGAGCCAGAGGCTTTTGACTGTGGGGGCCCACAGAGACCCCGGCTTGTGACTTGTTTTCACCTTGACTGAAAGTCAGAGAGTCCGAGCTTGTTTTCCCATGCAAGGCTACATAAATAGGATGTTTTGGCTAAAGGTGTGGTTACCAGGTGTCTTCTACTTCAAGGCCTATTTTACAGGATGCTTTGCCATAAGGCATGGTCACCAGATGTCTTGAGTACTAAGGAGGTGTTTACACTTGATTGTACTTTGTACTTTTGTGGGCCCTGGCCCCCACTGTGAGTGGCTGCCACCTTGCTTGCCGACCTTGACCAGATATCCTCCCTATGTTGATTCCCTGCCGGCTTCTTCTCACCTCCCGATCACCCGATCACCAGAGGTTCTTCACCGGAAGTTCTTTGTTCCTGTATCCTGCATTTGGTGTAAACAGCTTAGATGCAAGAATGTAGAACAGCCGGGTGTTGGTGGCTCATGCCTTTAATCCCAGCACTCGGGAGGCAGAAGCAGGCAGATCTCTGTGAGTTCGAGGCCAGCCTGGGCTACCAAGTGAGCTCCAGGAAAGGCGCAAAGCTACACAGAGAAACCCTGCCTCGAAAAACAAAAAAACAAAAACAAAACAAACAAAAAAAAGAATGTAGAACATTCGGTAGCGAACTTCTGCCCTCCGGGGTTCCTCCATTGTGCTGTAAGCCTGTATTTAAGGTTTCCTCCCTCTTTCAATAAACAGTATTTGGCATTCTGCTGTGGCAAATGACTTGCTGTCTCTTGTCTCTTATTTTTTAATCCATAGCCCCTCGCTCCGACATGGTGAACGGGTAGTGGTAGCGTGGGCATTACCGCAACATACTTTGACCCATGATGTCCTGTAACAGGAATCTTTTAAAAGGTCTTAAAAAAAAAAAAAAAAAAAAAAAAAACAGAGCCAGATATTGGGGTGAAAACTGAAAGATCAGAGGGCTAGAACAAGCCACAGCCAAAAGTTCTTACCACTAGGAAATCCTCAGCCCGAGAGAGAGCTACTTCCTGTGTACTCACACACCTATATACCTTCCTATGCCCTGTCATCCTACTTCCTCTCTCCACCCAGCAAAATCACTTCCTCTTACCGTCCAGCTCTATCACTCCCTGTCTATCTGTATAGACCACCAGACTTCTATGGTTAACTAGTGGTTAAAGGCATGTGCCACCACACCAGGCTCTGTTTCCAGTGTGGCCTTGAACTCACAGAGATCCGGATGAATCTCTGCCTCCAGAATGCTAGGATTAGAGATGTGTGCTACCACTGCCTGACCTCTATATTTAATATAGTAGCTGGCTTTTTCCTCTGATCCCCGGGCAAGCTTTATTTGTTGGAGCACAAATAAAATATCACCACAATGTCCTTCAAAGGGGAAGGTCTTTTTGTCGTCCCCCCCCCTTGCTTTGGCTTTAAAGGCTGTGAGTATTGGTACTGACCCAGAGCCCTCCCAAAGCTATCCTGTGTCTCTGTCTTCTTCATCTACAGCTCTGTTTCATGGCTATCATTTCCCAATTCCATACTCCCCACTTCAGAACTGCTCAACAGGTTGAGAGGGACTCGACGTTAGACAAAATTCCCTCAACTCTCTTATGGTAGCCTGCCATTCTAACCTCCATCTTTGGACCAGCATTTCTGCCTACCCCCTCACCTGTTCAGAGGAGGTTTTGGATAAACAAAACCAACCTCAACAGCAGAGCTACCTACATACGCTTTGTCCAGAGAGCAGCCATCTAAAGATTACCAGATATGTGAGGAAAATCTATAGCACAAATGAAGCCATCCGGAGCAAATAATTGCTGCAAACGGGAAACTAATGAAAAACAAAACCAACTTTAATCAACTCTATTCAACACTCTTTGGAAGTTTCGGATTAATAATAGTCATATGTTCACAACAACTCGCTCTGAAGAAAAAATGACATCAGAAGAGAACAAAAAAAAAATCTAGGAAATTGAAAATAGGACTGTTGGAGTCAGAGAGATGGCTCAGTGGTTAAGTGCCCGCTGGCTGCTCTTCCTGAGGATGAGGGTTCAATTCCCATTACCGACATGGTGACTCACAATCATCTGTGACACCCTCTTCTGGCCTGGAAGGTACTACATGCACTTGGTTAACAGAGGTATGTGCTGGCAAAACACCCATGCACATAAAATAAAAAAGATGCAAAACAATGACCGTCAACAGTGAAAGTTTCAGTGCACTGACAAAATTATGAAGTGGATGATTTTAGAAAATCAAGTGGTAAGGTCAGAAACATAGGAAACATATCTAAATATAAGAGATAAAAATGAGTCGAGTGGCAGTGGCGCATGCCTTTAATCCCAGGACTTGGGAGGCAGAGCCAAGTGGATCTCTGTGAGTTCGAGGCCAGCCTGGGCTACAGAGCAAGATCCAGGACAGGCACCAAAACTACATGGAGAAACCCTGTCTCGAAAAACCAAAAGAGAGAGAGAGAGAGAGAGAGAGAGAGAGAAAGAAAGAAATGAGAGAAAGGGGTTTTAGATAATGCATATATGGCAATCACATTTCAGAGGGAGGGGAAAGACAAAAACATAGAGAAGAAAATAGTCAAAGAAATACTTCCATGAATTGAAGAAAATAATTCTTGGAATTAAAGGAAGCAATCAAGGGTCAAGTGACTCAAAACATAGTGAGAACATCCTGGCACAATAAAATATATATATATATTCCCCCCCCACCCCCCACCCCCGGAGCTGAGGACGAACCCAAGGCCTTGCACTTGCTAGGCAAGCACTCTACCACTGAGCTAAATCCCCAACCCCGACAATAATATGTTTTAAAAATTAAAGCTTCAAGGGAAAACAAAATGGACCACCTCCACCCCCCCCCCCCCCCCCCCCCCAAAAAAAACAGACTGAGTTATCTGCCAACATTGATGCTCAAAGGTCTTGAGACAAAGCCTGCAAAGGGCAGATGGCTTTGAGATCAGAATGCTCTACTCAATGACCAATGTGGAACTGGGGGAGCTCAGACACTGCGTGTGCCACCGGCCACTTTCTGAAAGTTATTAGAGAATACGACAAACAGAATGGTTAAGTTGCTCAAGAGAGCTGACGTGGACTCCAAAGCAGAGCAGCAGATGGGGGTGCTTGTTAAAGCGTCCCGCAGGTGGCCATGCCCGGGCAGCTTTGCATTGTGGATGACTGTAACGGGGAATCCCTGGTCTGCTAGGGAAGGTGTTTTTGCGAAATGCAAAATAAGCACAATTACAATCATTAAACGCTGTGATTAAGCAGGAAATCTTGAGAGCTAGTGTGATTCCTCTGTTAAAACAGTGAAGAAGAAGAAATTTAAAATTAAGTTGTGAAAAAAACTTTTCAATATAAGCAAGCATACAGTAAACCAAACCCTGAAATCATTTTAAGCAAAATTTGAGCAAGGTTGGCATTATAAGTAAAGAAAAGGGACTTCTCCCATCCAGGGGTAGTTTCTGCCTCTGGGAACTCATTTTCTTTTTTCAAAAAATATTTATTTATTTTGGTAGTTTTTTTTCTTTGCTTTGTTTTTTTTGGGTTTTTTGTTTGTTTGTTTGTTTGTTTGTTTTTGAGACAGGGCCTCTCTCTTATGTAGCTCTGGCTATCTTAGAACTCTCTTTGTACACCAGTCTGGTTTCTAAATTCAGAGATTTCCCCCACCCCTGTCTCCTAAATGCTGGGATTAAAGGCCTGCGCCACCATTGTGGCCTCCTCTTTTTTTTTTTTTTTGAGTCTGAAAGCACCACTTGGTTTATGGTGACAGTTGTAAATCACCAAGCATAGTGGCTTCCACCTGTTCTCCCAGCGCTCTGGAGGCGGAGGAAGGAGTGACTGCCACCAGTTACAGCCTGGCCTGGGCTACACACAGCGTGAGAGACAGAGCCTGTCCACTCTATCTAGCCCTTAATATATGCATCACTTTACATCCGTCCATGCCAATCTAATAAACCATCCTCCTGGGTAAGGCAGTTTAACCCTGCCAGTGGCAGCACAACCATGCTTGCTCTTAACACACCAGGCAGCGCCACGTCTCCTCATCAATTTCTAATCCTCGGCACCAACCAAACCATCTACAAGAGGGCATTCATTGGTAACAGTGAGAAAACAGAACATGAACATGTGAAAGCTCACGTAGAAACAAAGATGGGGTAAGGAAAGGGAGAGGGGTGTGTGCGTCATTTGTCATTTTTAGAAACCTCTTAAAGAGCAATTTTCTTTAATAAGGTAATAATGAACCCTCTACAAAATAAAAGTCGGTATCATTTCTGTAATTTGAAATGAGGATACAAAATCAGCAGGGAAGAAAGAGGTAATGAGCGCGGACTAAATTCTCCATATTTTTTAACAGATGCAGTTGTTAATTTTATGCATTTACAGCAGGTGTCAACAGATACGAATTTTTACAAAACATATATAATGTATATGGTCACGATCAGAAAACTAGAAAGCAGACAAGCTAAAGTGGGTGCATTAAGAAATAGCAATGAGCCGGGCGGTGGTGGCGCACGCCTTTAATCCCAGCACTCGGGAGGCAGAGCCAGGCGGATCTCTGTGAGTTCGAGGCCAGCCTGGGCTACCAAGTGAGTTTCAGGAAAGGCACAAAGCTACACAGGGAAACCCTGTCTCGAAAAACCAAAAAAAAAAAAAAAAGAAATAGCAATGAAGCAAATTATTGGGCGTTTTGGGCGATGTCAGAAAAGCTAATAAAGGAGAGAAGCTGGAAATGGAGGACCTAGTATACCTTACACTGTTTTTAAAATCATCAGATGTTATTTTAAGGTGGAGAAGTCCACAGTAAGATTAACAGAAATACTCTTCAAAGGAAGGACAAGCAACGGCAGGCACCTCTCACTTCTGGTATAATGGAAGACACTAATGCTAGCTGACCATCAAACCCAAGAGTGGCCAAAAAGAAAAGCAGAAGGAATAAACATATGCCAGTAAACCATGCTCTTCTGGTGGTGTTTGTTTTGTTTTTGGATCCTTGGTTTCTACATCATTACTGGTTAATGGCCTGTTTTGCTGCCCAAACGAACTTCTCAAGAAGCACTCCTTCCATAGCGTTTAAACAATCACGGAGCCATACTGTCTCAGAGTTTCTGTAGGGCCCTGGCTCCCCATATTTGAGTAAACTGTTTGCCTGCTTGCTGACCTTGACCACATGTCCTCCCTATGCTAATTCCCTGCCAGTATCCACCCTCCTGAACGCTTAAGGGAAGTTCCTTGTTTGTATATCCTGCATATTGGGTGTTAACAGCTTAGATGCAAGAATGTAGTACATTCAGTAGCAAACTTCTGCCCTCTGGGGATCCTCCATTGTGCTGTAAGACTGTATTTAAGGTTTCCTCCCTCTTTCAATAAACGGCATTTGGCATTCAGCTTTCCAGAGTGACCCGCTGTCTTTGTCTCTGTTTTTCGATCCACAGCCCCTCGCTCGGACATGGTGAACGGGTGGTGGTAGCGCAGGCGTTATCACTACAGGTTTCTATTGCTGTCAAGAGACATCATGACCACGGCAGCTCTTATAAAGGAAAAACATTTCATTGGGGTGGCTTACATTTTCAGAGGTTTAGTCTATTATCATCATGGTGCGACGTGGTGGCATGGAGACAGACATGGTGCTGGAGCTCAGAGCCCTACATTTTGAAAGGCAAACAACAGGAAGTGGTCTGAGACACTGATGTGGCTTCAGCATCTATGAGACCTCAACGCTGGGACAAGACCACACCTACTCCAACAAGGCCACACCTCCTAGTAGTGCCACTGCTTTTGGAGGCCAGTTTCTTTCAAACCACCACACATATACTCTCAATTTTCCACCCTGCTCATTTCCTTCAAAGAAAAGACTGCCTCAATCCACCTGTGTTGTGGACAAACACAATGGTACTGCTTCTTCAGGACACTCCTTACTGAAATGTAAAGTGACTACATTTTGGCTTCTCTGAATCTACCGTACAGAAATACTCCCAAATGCTGGAAAGAAAACTATGCGCTTGGATTCCAATCCAAGAATCTCTAAAAGTAAAAGGAGCCTTAATGCAGAGTGACAGGTGCACAGTATTTTTTCACTTAAAAAATAAAACACACTCATATGCAATAAGCCTGAGCTGTATTAATAATATTATTAAAGGAGAAAAAAATATATTCAAGATATGTTGTACAATATTTGTTCAAAAAGTTACACATACACATGCATGCAGGCAGTGAGCTTACAGTGTTGTATGGCAGAAATGCTGCTTTCACTCATATTTTTATTTTTATAATATTTTTTTGAAACAATATATTGTTTGTCTCACTCTGTAGCCTAGGCTGGAACTCCCAGAAATTCTGTTTTAGCTTTCACAAAGCTGGGATTACAGATTTGTGCCGTCACACCTGGTTATTTATTTTTATTGTTATTATGTCTTTACAACCAGTATTACTCCTCATGTATTTGAAGAAATCAGGTCATGTCTCAAATTCCCTTGTGCCAGGGCAAGCTTTCATTGGGGGAGGAGCTTGCAATTTCCCACTGGTTCAGTCTCAAAATCTAAGGGAAAATTCCCTGCAGTTAGTGCCCTTTGTAGCCCGGGATTGGGGACTTTTGAGTGGGTTAGAGTCCTGGGGCGGAGCGGAGGCCGCGAACCACAAGGGCTGGCTCCCAATCACGCCGGCCTAGAGCGGCGTGGGGGGGGG
>CABHPR010121186.1:334-16957 GCA_902168415.1 Peromyscus melanophrys
GTGTGTGTGTGTGTGTGTGTGTGTGTGTGTGTGTGTGTGTGTGTTTAACCTAGGGCCACCTGTATTCTGCCACGGAACGCCTTGCTATCTACTTGTAGGCCCATATTATCTTTTCTTTTGTAAAACTTAAGAGCACTTCACATTCTGTCTAGTAATAATTACTATCCTATGTTTTTAAAGATCTAAAAATATTGTTAGTTTTTTAACTTCATATAAATTGCAGACTATGCTGTGAGGTGCTTATTCACCATGACTATTGTTTCTGTTTTTCTATTGGGTGCTCTTCACTTTTTTATTGTCTTGTAGTATTTTGGAATTTTGTGTTGAAGTTTTTTTCCTATTTCATGACTCATTTAATACATCTTTCCTTTCATAGCTTGTTCTTTCACTCTATGAATAATATATTTACATAGCAAGAATGTGTTAATCTTACATTTTACTTTATTAGCATTTTATTTTCCATCTTTAATTGTATGTACATATGTGTGTCTGTGTGTAGGTATGTCTGAGTTCTGGTGCGTACAGAGGCCAGAAGCATCTGATTCCTCTTGAGCTGGGGTTACACGTGGTTGTGAGCTCCCTGATGTAAGTGCTAGGAACTGAACTTGGGTCCTCTACAAGAGTAGTACATGTTCTTAATCACTGAGTCATCTCCCCCCACACACGTTATCTGATTTTATCATTTTATGTATTGTTTATTTTACCCTAGTTGATAACCAGACTCTGAAATTGTTCTATTTAATTATGCTTGTTTCACCTTTTGCAGTGTGATAGAAATTCATCTGGAATTCATTATTTCCGACATCAAGTGTAATGTTTCCCCATTAAAAATCCAAGTGATAAAGACTGTTTCAGCGAGGAGAGCTGATTCCCTGCTGCATTGTAGAAGTTCTAAGATAGGAAACTGTATATAGGTGGTGTGTGTGGCAGTCCCTCTACTCTCATCCATAGTTGCACTTTGCATAGCTTCAGTTGCCCACTGTTCATGTTATAACACAAAGTTGTTAAGTGGAATAGTAAAGCTAATAATCTGCTGATACATTTTAGGTTGAACGGCACTGTGAATAGTTTATTAAATCTCAATCTGCCCAGCTCTGTCTTGCTTACTTAGGAGATTAATGCCATGATATATAAGCACTTTTGTTCAAGTAACATTTATATGACCTTAAAACAACCTCAAAGTCCAAGAGTAGTGATGCTAGCAATTAGCCTAATTAATTCTTTAAGTGAAAATGTGAATAGTTTTTGACATAAGGAAAGAATAGTATATTGGCTAATGAACGTTTTTAACGTCTACAGTAAGAACATAATTTTAACTGAAATTGTAAGGAAGAAAATTAATTCATACTGATTTTGGTATCATACCTAAAACTGCAAAAGTTACAGCCAAAGTATGTGTTGAGTACTTGGCTAAGATGGGAAACTATTTAATGTGTGCATTTAAGTGTGTATGAAAACCATAGTTCATTACTACCTGTATTCTCTGAATCTGCAGGGAATCTTAGACTGTTTCTACGAGGGAACTACTATTTTCAGAATTTGTTACTCTTTTTTAAACACCTATTTATTCTTTTGGAAATACTATCTTATTAAGATTTTGTACATTTTCTGTGGGCCTCTCTAGTACTTTGCTTCTTCCTATTCTCATGTGGTCTTCATTTATCATGGTCTCCTATTCCTTGTTCTCCCTCTCTGTTGTTGATCCAGCTGGGGTCTCCCGCTCCCCCAAGCTCTCTTTCCCTCGACCCTCGCCCTTCATTTCCCCCACTTATGACCAGGCTGTTCATGAAGATCTCATCCATTTCTCCATCATTGGGCGATCCCTGTGTCTTTCTTGGGGTCCTGTTTTCCAGGTAGCCTCCCTGGTGTTGTGAGTAGCAGTCCAGTCATCCTTGCTCCACATCTAGTATTCTCCTATGAGTGAGTACATACCATGTTTGCTTTCTGAGTCTGGGTTACCTCACTCAGGAGGATTTTTTTCTAGATCCCTCCATTTGCCTGCAAACCTCATGATGTCATTGTTTTTCTCGGCTGAGTAGTATTCCATTGTGTATATGTACCACATTTTATTTATCCATTCTTCAGTTGAAGGGCATCTAGGTTGTTTCCAGGTTCTGGCTATTACAAACAATGCTGATATGAACATAGCTGAGCAAGTGCCCTTGTGGTATGATTGAGCATTCCTTGGGTATATGCCCAAGAATGGTATAGCTGGATCTTAGGGGAGATTAATTCCCAGCAATGGTTGAGAGACAGCCCGAACTGACCCACTCTGGTGATGGGATGGCCAAACACCATAATTGGCATGCTAGAAACCCCATCCAATGACTGAGGGATCTGGAAGCAGAGATCCACGGCTAGGCCCCGGGCGGAGCTCCAGGAGTCCAATTATCAAGAAAGAGGAGGGTTTATATGAGCGAGAATTGTTGAGACCAAGGTTGGATAAAGCACAGGGAGAAATAGACAAATGAATGGAAACACATGAACTATGAACCAATGGCTGAGGGGTCCCCAACTGGATCAGGCCCTCTGAATGGGTGAGACAGTTGATTGGCTTAAACTGTTTGGGAGGCATCCAGGCAGTGGGACCGGGTCCTGTGCTCATTGCATGAGTTGGCTGTTTGAAACCTGGGACTTATGCAGGGTCGCTTGGCTTGGCCTGGGAGGATGGGACTGGCCCTGCCTGGTCTGAGTCTACCAGGTTGATCTCAGTCCTCTGGGGAGGCTTTGCCCTGGAGGAGGTGGGAATGGGGGGTGGGCTGGGGGGAAGGGGAGGGGGGCAAACAAGGGAATCCGTGGCTGATATGTAGAACTGAATGGTATTGTAAAATAAAAAAAAAGATTTTGTACATTTTGATACATTAATGGAAGCAGCGAAGTTTTACTCTTCTTTAAAACTGTCTTGCCCATTCATATTTCTATATACATATTAGAGTCAGCTTATCAATTTCTATTGTAAATACTGAAGAAGTTTTTACCTAGGGTGAACTGAATTTGATGCTCAGTTGAAGAAAACGCCTTTAGAACATTAAGCTCTCTCAGTCAGTGAATAATTATTGCTTTATGCTCGGAAGTATTTTGTAGAGACATATTGAACATGTCTATTAAACTTATTTTGGATTTTAAAACATTTTGTTTGTTGATTTTTTAAATGTTATTGATCATATCTTTATTTAGTTAAATGAGAATGTAGGGCCAGTGATATTACTAAACAGTAATGTGCTTGTCTAGAATGCATGAGGCCCCGTGTTTCATTTCCCAGGACCACAAAAAATTAGAAATGTGAAGAAATAAATAAGGATATAGAGATGAAGCTTGGTCAATACTGACATTGTTTCTACATCCTTGAAAATTTTGTTGAATAACTTCATGTATTTTCAAAATATATTTCTAAGAATTCCCTGTCAAATATCATATGCTAATTATGATAATCATTTCTCTGTGTGTGTGTGTGTGTGTGTGTGTGTGTGTGTGTGTGTGTGTGTACATTGATCTCATTATAATGACTTGAGATACTCTCTGTCTGGTGCCTGAGAAGGCCAGAAGGCATTTTATCCCTTGGAGCTGGAGTTGCAGGTTGTTTGACCTGCCTGAGGTGGATGCTGGGAATCTAACTCCAGTCCATTTGCAAGAACAGCAAGTGCTCTTAACCCTTGAGCCATCTCTGTCTTTCTGGGACACTTTTTAAACTGTGAAAGAGAATCAATGATAGTCTTATTGCATCATTTTCTTGTTTCTGTTTTGGAGGGCAAATTTTCCAAACTATTTAATGATTAACCATGATAGTTATAGTAGGAAATTTGATTGTCTTTATTGAATCGGAATTTCATTCCTGCTCTAAATTTTTTTTTTTTTTTTTGGTTTTTCGAGACAAGGTTTCTCTGTGTAGCTTTGCGCCTTTCCTGGAACTCGCTTTGGAGACCAGGCTGGCCTCAAACTCACAGAGATCCGCCTGGCTTTGCCTCCCGAGTGCTGGGATTAAAGGCGTGCGCCACCACCGCCCGACTCATTCCTGCTCTAAATTAAAATCTTTTAATAGCAAGCAGCAAATTATATAGAATATATCTCAGGTGTTGATATATTACTTTTCTCCCTTTCTTCAAGTTAATTTTATGAACTTAAAAGTGTTGATGATTTTATTGTTAAAAATGATGTTGTAATTCTGCAAGAAATGTGTTATTTTCATTTATTTTATATGTTTAAAAATATTTACTCAATTTACTTAAACCCACTTATTTATAATGTATTGTAATTGCCTTGGTATATTTGTTTTTTATCTTTTCTGGATTTCTGACATTTGAATTAGGATTGCTGCATTTGTGTTTACAAAAGGAATATATTGTGATATGATATCTCCATAAAGTTCCTGGTAGGTTTGGGAGTTGTGGTTATGCCTTTCTTATAAAACATGCTGCAGGAAGCATGGTGACACACATCTGGAATCTCAGCATTTGGAAGTTGAGATAGAAGGATTGCTGCAAACCTTAGTCCTTCTTGGGATACATAGTGAGTTAGAGGTGAGTCAGGGCTATATAGCAAGACTTCCAGAGACACCCCCTCAAATAGCCTAGCCTAGCCTAGCCTAGCATAGCATAGGAGAAAATAGAAGAAGTTGAGATATGTCCTCCTTTTCTATCTTTTTTTTTTTTTTTCTGGTGTGCGCCTGCACTGCTTCTATGTAATGTTGACTTACTTTCTTCCGTGTCACTGAAGCTATCTGACTCTGATACGTTTTTTAATTATACATTTAATTCTACTGTGAATTGTGACTATATACTTTTAAATCTTTGAGATCAAATTAAAGTTACGTTATGTTCTAAGATGCAGTCAGATATTTTAAAAGTTGCACAGTGATTTGGAGAAATACATATCTGTTGAATTTTTTGAAATAAGTCTTTGTTCTTTGAACAAGAATCTCATACAATGTCTGCTTGCTTTGCTCTACTATCCCTGGACTATGGACCAATGTGGAGAAACAAAATGAGATCTAACTCTGTTAAAGTAATAAAAGAAAATCTTCATTATTTGCCAATAATATTATACACATATGAAAGAAAAATTATCAGAGAAAATCAAAACTTAAAATGCATGTATTAGGATCAAAATAATAATAAAAGCAAAATTAAAACCAGACCTAGTGACATAGACCTGTAAATACCAGATTCTTTGGAGGCTGGGGTAGGAGGAATGAGTTCGAGTCACCCTGGACTACAGTGGAAATTTAAGGCTTGCTTGTACATTTTAATGAGACCTACCTTGAAATTTAAATAAGTAAGTAAGTAAATAAATAAATAAATAAATAAATAAATAAATAAATAAATAAAATGGGAGAGGCATCATCCAGCAATCAATGGGAGCAGATGTAGAGACCCACAGCCAAATACTAGGTGGGGAGCCAGGGGAACCCTGCAAAAGAGGGGGAGGAAGGATTGTAGAAGCCAGAGGGGTCAAGGGCACCTTGAGAACACTGGCCACAAAATCAATTCAGCAGGGCTCAGGAGGGCTCACAGAGACTGAAATAACAAACATAGACCCTATATGGGTCTGAGCTAGGTCATTTGCATATACTTTATGGTTGTGTAGCTTGATGTTCTTGTGGGACTATTACCAGTGGTAGGTGGTGGTGTCTCTGACCCTTTTGCCTATTCTTAGGTCCCTTTTCCTCCTACTGGGTTGCTATGTCTGGCTGTGATATGAGGGTTTGCACCCAGTCTTATTGTGTCTTATTAGGCCATGTTCAGTAGATATCCCTGGGAGCCTGCTCTTTTTTCCTTTTCTTCTTTTATTTTCTTTCTTCTACAAGGAAAAGAGAGGAAAAGTTGATCTGGAGAAGAGGGGAATTGGGGGGAGGGACTGGGAGGAGTGGAGGGAGAGGAAAATGCAGTCTGGATATAATGTATGACAAAAAGAAGAAAAGTTAAAAATGTGGGGGGATAGTAATAAAGCTCAGTGGTTAACTGCCTACTATGCATAAGACTCTAAATTCAATCACCAACAATGTAAAAACAGGTTAAGATAATAAAACACATAAAACTATTGAAAAAAGTAATTGTATTATCAAAATTTACATAAATTGAAAAACATTCCTTAAAAACACTGAAATTTAAGTAATCATTTACTATAACATTGAAAATAAGTGTGAACTTCTTAAAATATTCAACTCAATTTTCATCTGAGATCTGAAAGTTTGTTTACAAATAGAATCATATCAGATTTTGCATAAGAAAACTTTATATTTTGAATATTGTAATTCTTAACTTCTGAGCTATTGAAAATTTATGTGCATTAGTTCAAAGATATTTTAAAAGATTTCTAATGAAAGCACACTTTTGAAGTAAAAAAGGTGATTAAGTTAAGAATATCTTGAGAAAGAGAAATATGAAACTTTAAAATATAATATCCATTTCTAATTAAACTTGACTTATAAATCATAGCTATCACCTCTATCTTTCAAAAATAATAGACAGCATATTGTTATGTGTGGGTAGATATGTTAACAAAGACTGCAATAAAGTTGTCAATTAAAAATATCTCATATTTGTAGATGAAAGGATTATTGGTAGGTAGGAAACTGTATGGTTTGAATAGAAGACAAATTCAAAAGTGCTAAATATGAAGCTAACACCAGAAGTAAGCATATTTTCTCTATGAAGTTGTGAAGAAAAGCAAATGGAGCATCAACAAGTATGACAGCCAAAATAGCTTTTGGTCCATCACCAAGTTAATTATCTTAAGGAGCTTTATTGAGAACATCTGGGAGATTCATGTCCCTAGTTTTCCAACTCATAAACTAAACAGCTGAATGTAGTGAATTCTACACAGAGAATGATGCACAAGAAATTCCTTTGAATAAAAGTCCCTTATAATGCAGAGTTGGTAATATTGATCATTGTCACTTGAGAAGGAAATCATGCTAGAGGTTGAGACAATCTTCCAGATATTTCAAAGAATACATTACATTCTGTCTGTATGTCTGTCCATCCATAAATCCATCCTTCCATTCATCCATCCACCCATCCATCGATCCATCGATCGATCGACGATCCATCCATCCATCCATCCATCCATCCATCCATCCATCCATCCATGTATCTATCTATCTGTCTGTCTATCTAGATACAGATTTATTATTTTCAGAGCAAAAACCTTTGGTTTGACAATTAGACTTGGGCTTTCATGTTTTTCTGCACTACATTCCCACAGTGGTAAGTAGATGTGTCAGGGTACATCCTGTTCACTTTTGCTGAAGTAGAGGTCAGTCTTACATATGAGACAGGCTTACTGGATAAAGTATTCTCAAGCCATTGTAGCATTCAATGACAAATAATATCATACATCATTTGATAATATTGATAGATAAACACATGTGAAAAGATCTCTGAAGAAACACAAAGGGTAAAGGGGATATACAGAGAATAAGAAAGAATGTAATAATTACTGTCTAAGGAGAAGACAATCCTGAGTACTCTGATACTATTATTACATGTTGATGTGTATATATTAAATAATCACATTGTTCTTCCCTCCCCAAGTATGCACAACGAAAGCACAAAATCTCTGAATAACAAAAAAAATCAAGGAAAATTTAAAAGATGTTGAACAGATTCAAGCACCAGGATAGGAGGAAGAACTAATAGTTGAATGCATCTCTATGCCATAGAATGAACCAAAATCTCAGATTTAAAGGTTCTATTCATTGTCTAGGCAAACTGTATAAACTAAGACCACACATAATGTATGTAATCAGTCTTGAATGTATGATTAACAATAATAATAACTGATTATTATTGGTTAGTAATGATAACTGAGCAATGTTATTATAAATTCCATTACTTTGGATGTTAAATTAAATTTTTAAAAAGTAAAAGATGATGAGTTGAAAGTAGGTAACATTCTCAATAAAATATTTCTCACACACTTAAAAAACACTATTTCTATAGGACCCATATATATACCCTCTGTGCATATATCCTAAGAGATACTTGAACATCTTTATTTATTGCTGTATTATTCACAACAGCAAAGAAACGAAACCAGCCTAGGCATCCATGCACAGATGAATGGGTAATGAAAATGTGGTATTTTGAAATGGACTTTTATTCGGCTACAAAGAACAATGAAATTGTGAAATATGCAGCAAAATGGATGGATACAGAAAGTATTATATTAAGGAAAGTAACACAGACTCAAAGATAAAAAATTGCATATTTTCTCTCATGTAGATCATGTCTTTATGTAAGACAGGATGACTTTAAATATAGGCTGTGAAACCAGGAAGGAGACCAAATGAGGGCAGGGATCTATGCAGAGGAGGAGGCAGAAAAAGTCCAAGAGCTGGAGGTCGTGGATGATTCCAAAGAAACAGCATCTTCCACACACACAACAGAACTGATATTCATATGAGTTCACAGGGCCTGTGACAGCACACAGAAGACCTGCACAGGTTTAAACATGACAAAATGCCAGCACTGGGAAGGGAAGGTAGATACAAAGTCCCACGCCTCACCAAATTCTGGGAAATTTGTTTCCTCTAAAGGAATGTCAACCACACTCCAGGGCAGGTCCCATGACCAATAGTTGGCCAACTTTTCTCTCTCTCTCTCTCTCTCTCTCTCTCTCTCTCTCTCTCTCTCTCTCCCCTCCTCCTCCTCCTCCTCTTCCTCCTCCTCCTCCTCCTCCTCCTCCTCCTCCTTCTTCTTCTTCTTTCTCTCTCTCTCTCTCTCTCTCTCTCTCTCTCTCTCTCTCTCTCTCTTCAGTCTTTTTTTTCTTTTTTCTTTCTTTTCTTGTTCCTCTTCTTTTAGTTAGTTTTTTTTTGGTTTTTGTGTGAGAGAGATAAAAACATGAAGTTGTGTGGGAAAGGAGATGAAGAGGATCTGGGAGGAGTTAGGGAGGGGAAATAATATAATCAAAGTATATTGTATGAAAAAATTAATAAAAAAAATTAAGAAATGATATGAAATAGGACACGTGTGCCATGAAAGTAGAAAGGAAGCTATGGAAAAATATGGAAGGGTAAAAGGGGATGAGGGGAAAAAGATGGGACAGGAGAATGAATATATACAAATTTTGTTTGAAATTTTCATAATGAAACCTAATACTGCATATGATAATTTAAGATGTTGATTTTTTTAAATCACCTGTTCAAAAAATAAATCAATTTCTTTAGATTTATTAAAAATAACATTAAACAGGAATTCTATCTGCACTTATTTATATATCACAAATATCAAATTAATATATTTTCAGATATTTAACAACAAAGAAATCAAACTCTCGTGAATACATTGTCCTGGAAAATATTTGACCAAACAAAAACCTTCACAACATTTAATATGGGAATCATAGGTATTAGAAAATAAAAAATAAAATTACAGTGTTTAATATATTCTTTGCACTTTTCAGCAGAACACAAGACTAAGGCCCTTGTTAACTATACTACTTAATTCCATATAAATATTATCTGGATAATTATATGGAAAACATTGTTTTGGGTTTTTATGGTTCAGCATTATGGTCATTTGAATCAGAATGAGCCCCATAAGCTCACATATTTGAATGTTTGGTCACAGTTGATGGAACTGTTTGAGATCATTAGGAAGTATATCCTTGTTGAAGGAGGTCTGTCATTGGGGTAGATTTTGAGGATTCAAAATCCAATGCCATTCCCAACTAGCTTTTTTTCTCTCTCTCTGTCTTGTGGTAGTTGTTTCAATATGTACAATCTCAGGTACTGTTCTAGTACCATGCCTGCCTGACTGATGCGATACTCCTAGCCATGATGGCCATTGAGTTGACCTCTCAAGCTGTAAACAATTCCTCAGTTAAATGCTTTCTACTATAAGTTGCCTTGGTCATGGGGTTTTTTCACTTAAATAGAAAAGTAACTAAGACAACTAACAACATAGATAAAGCCTTGAGAAACTTCAAGGAATAAAATTAAACATGAAAAATTACTCAAAAAATCATAAACAAGAGGTCAAAACCATTATGAATGTCAAATCATAAACATCAACAGAAAGTGAGAAATACTAAGAAAAAGAGAAGGCAATGCAAGAATCATGTTAGTCTCAGTTTCCTCTTTTAATAGCAGAGAGTTTCTTTCTAGATATGAAATATACAATTTTTAAGTTCCAGTACATCATCAAAACTTTAAGACAAGCCATCAGATATACTAAGAATAATGTGAAACTAGTGGTATATAATGTAAATGCAATACATTCTTCTCCCTTCCTTGACCCCCAATATATTGTGCACCCTAGTAAACTTATCTGGGGTCAGAAAACAGAACAGCCACTAGATAGACATAGAGGCCAGAAAATGGTGGCACACACACCTTTAATCCTATCACTTGGGAGGCAGAGATCCATCCGTATTTCTGTGAGTTCAAGGCCACACTGGAAACAGCTAGGCATGGTGACACACACCTTTAATCCCAGGACGTGATGGCAGGAAGCAGAAAGGTACATAAGGCATGAGGACCAGGAACTAGGGCTTTTAAACTTTTAGGCTCTTAGCAGCAGTTCAGCTGAGATCCATTCAGATGAGTACTCAGAAGCTTCCAGTTTGAGGAAACATAATCAGCTGAGAAGTTGGCAAGGTGAGGTTAGCTGTGGATTGTTCTGTCTCTCTGATCTTTCAGAACTTACCCCAATAGCTGGCACTGGGTTTTTTACTAATAAGACTGTTTAGCAATTCATGTTATACTTCCTAGAGAGAAAAACTTAGAGATCATGTATATTGCATTTGTTAAGCAAAATATTGATAATCATTTTTATAAGTACCATGAAAAATAAACTTAAAAACTGTTAACTGCATATGAATCTAATTTCTTTGTGTGTACATGTGTTTGATGGGGGAAAGAAGACATTTTTTACACTTTTATTTCAGCCTCTTCTATGCCATGTCATTTTTTTTTAATATATGATATACTTTCTAATAATCAAGCACAATTTAATAAAGTTCGAATTTACTAATAATATATCAAAATCATTTCAAATGAAAGTATTGATAATAGTGTGATTTGAACAAACAAACTAGTGGGCACTAGAACAAAAGTATAATGCTTCATATGAAATCTAAAGGATCTGTAAGGAAATGAAGTAGTATTAAATAAACATTGTAAGAAAATTTATAAATCTATTAATATAGTCATTTTTGATGAAACATACATGGATATACTTTGTATGTGAAAAAACACTTTTATGTTTTTATTTGATAACTTTTTGCTTTTTATGACAACATAATGATAAGGACAAGATAAACATTTTTAAAAGATTTTACTCTCAGTAATTCCTATCTAATGATGACCTCTATCTTCACTTATTTCTTTGTTTTCTCCAGCTTCCTTGAGGTAGAATTGACAAATAACATTTCTTATGCATGAACACAATGTTGAATCATAGAATGATAAACTGTTAAAATAAAGAAATGTTAAAAGAGCAAGTACATGTAAAATATATTTATATCAAAATTACCAAAGATTTTGAAGTCATTAAGGAAGAGTTATAAATCAGCAAAAAGAAACATTATATTCTAAGTTATACTTTGATGCTAAAGATTTTTATATTGCATATTGCAATCTATTTTACTTTTTAAAAATGGCTTCTGAGCACTTATTTCATGGGTGTAAGATTTCTTCTATACTACTAAAACATTTAAATTTATAAAAGGATGTTGACCCATAGGTATATGAAAAATATTCAGTCTCAGTAAAGCTCACATATGTATTTTTTAAAATAACATTTAAGCTTAGCATAAGGGTTCATTCCTGTAATCTCAGCAATAAGAAGAAAGAGGAAGAAGGATCGTGAGTTAAGGCTATTTGATCTACAGAGCAAGACTTTGTCTTCAACAATAAAAACAAAAGTCATTTAGTAGCATTTAGGATAATCATATTAGCAAATGTTAAAGTCATAAACACAGTTTTGGCAATGTGCGCTTTTTGCTTCTTGTAGAGGTATTCATAAGCATAACCTTTCTGAAAATGCGCGTTCAACAAATATTGAATGGCCTTCCTAGAAATACAGTCAAAGACATCTACAAAATGACCAGTATGTTATTATATCACATATAACAGAAAACCAGTTAAGTAAAATACTTCAGGTTACTAGAGAGAAATGTTTAGGTACATTAAGTCCGAAGCCCATTTTTGTTAAATAAAAATAAATAAATAAAATAGAGGTTGCTTAGCCAGGATTAAGTTGCTTACATTCAATTGAGAATTGCCACACCACAGATTTCATAGTGCTAAGCGGAAATCTGGAGATTAAAAAAGTAGTCAATATGATCATGTTTCGCTCCATCATAGCAGATACAGATGACATTATTCTTTAGTAAAGGAGCATTTTTGTGTTAAATTCATTAAGTGAATTATCTACATTCATTTGACATTTTGATAGATACAATAAAAATTCATTTCACATTTACAGTCCTAAGAACCTTTAGAAATACAAAACTGTCACTTGTATTCGTTAGGCCTTTATTAAAGTAACTTCTGACATTTTGAAGTTAGACTATGGAAGATTAGAAAAAATCAAGATCATTGGTTAAAGTATTCTGACATACTACGCTGTTGGATGGTGTACAGAAGACGAGACATAATCACTTAAGTATGACTTTTCAAATTTTGTCAAATATATTTTCTATGTTTTTATCTGACTGACAGAAACAAATCTTAGCTTTTATAACTAAGCATAAGAAAATTCAGCCATTTGCCTAAATATTTTTGGAATTAGATGGCAAGAATATTTGGTAAATATTGGAAAATCTTCTAGAAGCATAGCTGGGATATTGCATTTCTTTCTTTCCTTTTTATCTGTTTTGTTTCTGTAACTTTCATATGCATCTCATGATCCCTCTTGGAACTAGAGATATATGAACATGTAACAGAATGAGAAAACATAATGACACTAGAAGATAACTAAAGAACATTTTATAATTGTCATCTGCAGTTCTCAGTGCTTCACACCCTTTAGTAACTCACTTAATGCTGAAAACTACAAAGGAAATATTATGATCATTCCCATTTTACAGATGAGAAAGCAACAGCAAGTCACTGGCAGATCCGGTATTTGAATTAAAGAAAGCTGCTACCAATGGCGGTGCTGGCTGTAGCAGATGTTTGTCATTTAACCACTTCTTTCAAAACCCAATTATTCATTACATAGAAAATATTTTATAATCTATTTGGTGTCTCTCTAGTGAAAATATTCTAGTAGACAGAATCAGAATATGTTTGTCTTGTAGACATTGACAGAACTCAGATTTTACATTCCTTTTCCTGACCCTTCTCTCTGTGATGTGTGGAAGAAAGCAAGCATGGAGAAGAAGTAATACTGACGATTTGCCTCATTGCTCTTATTGCTTAGAAAACTTCTCACAGGTGATAGCTACTAAACATTATAATCCCTTATTTGGTTAATTTTACATTCACAGTGTGACTGCCAGAGCACATATATATGGTTATAGGCAAATTTAGCAATATGATATGTATAGTTCATACATATCTTAAATTTTCAAATTGGTATTAATCTCAGTGAAAGAAAAATTATTACTGTTCATTTGTTGCTCAAAAATACATGAGTTTTGATATCAATAACATCCAAACCATAAACAAAATGTGTTTCATTTCCATAGTAAATAAAATTATAAATTACCATTTAGTTATATTTTTATTGATTGTTTAATATAGTGATAATTTTAGGAATAAACGCTTGGTAATTTCCCTCAACATAAATACAGTGAGAGACAGATAAATTTTAAATTGCAGAAGTAAAACAATACTTCCAGAAACAGGTATGACATATCACTAATTTATAAAGCCAGTATACCTGACATAATTCAAAATTAAGTAAGATAAAATAAAATGCCTGAGAAATGATTTTTCTTCGATTCTAAGTTGAACTGTTGGGAAGGAGTGTCAGACGCTCGAGCAGAGGCTATAGCCAGGGGAGCAGTTATGGTGATGTTGAGACTAGCAGTGGCAGATAGCAAAGTTGGGGCAGACAGTAGCTGCTACCAGCTACTAACACTGTGGCTGGGAGTGATGGCTGGGTCCCTAAGAGGACTAAGACTGACAATGGCTGGATATCATAGCAGAGCCTGTGGCAGTACATAGAACTCCAAAAGCCTAGGCCAGCCAGCCCACATCAGGGATCTGATGAAAGTGTAATGGAAGCTTATCTTGTGCAGGAAGCCTTGCAGGGATTTCTGCCCACCGGCTCTATTGGGGCAATGACATACAAGTGACTGGCACCTGTGGAATTAAAAGATGTCTTGTGGGCTTGCAATGTAACTACACTAGTGTAGTGGACTTTCTACGGACGTAGGAGGGCCATAGGTTAGTTCTTAGAAAATATAACCTCCTTAACTATGATAGAGGGTAAATGGGGGTGAGGTTCTGACGGTGCTGATAGTAGAGTATGTAGGCCAAGGCTAAGAGAGGGCGAGAACAGCGTCTCACTAAGGACAAAACACCTTAGATAAAGAGCTTAGGAATTAATTGGTAGTAGCGCCAAACTGGATTTTGCTGCTCTTACATTAGAATTTGGTTATGTTTGCTGCATTCTTGCAGAGCAAGAAAGGGTCCTCTGACTCTCTGCTGTATAGACAGTGTACTGGGCCTCAAACAAACACAAAATATACAAGTAAACTTATACAGACTGAGCAGGTTGTATTTATGCATTTATGAATATCTATGCATGTAACAACAATTAAAGACAAAAGAGGACATGGATTTTTATTTATTTATTTATTTATTTATTTATTTTTGTTTTTTCGAGACAGGGTTTCTCTGTGTAGCTTTGCACCTTTCCTGGAACTCACTCTGTAGACCAGGCTGGCCTCAAACTCACAGAGATCTGCCTGGTTGTGCCTCCTGAGTGCTGGGATTAAAGGCGTGTGCCACTACCACCCGGCGAGGCCATGGATTTTAAACAGAGCAAGGAGGAACATATGGCAGGGTTTGGAGGGAGGAATGATGTTATCATAATCTCAAAAAAGAATTTTTTTAAATTTTATTTTATAATTTAATTTAATTTTACATATCAGCCACGGATTCCCCCTCCCCCACACCTTCCCTCCAGCCCACCCCCCATTCCCATCTCCTCCAGGGCAAAGACTCCCCTGGGGATGGAGTTCAACCTGGTAGATTCAGTCCAGGCAGGTCCAGTCCCCTCCTCCCAGGCTGAGCCAAGTGTCCCTGTATAAGCCCCAGGTTCCAAACAGCCAGCTCATGCACTGAGTACAGGTCCCGGTCCCACTGCCTGGATGCCTCCCAAACAGATCAAGCCAATCAACTGTCTCACTTATCCAGAGGGCCTGATCTAGTTGGGGGTTCCTCAGCTATTGGTCCATAGTTCATGTGTTTCCATTCGTTTGGCTATTTGTCCCTGTGCTTTTTCCAACCTTGGTCTCAACAATTCTCACTCATACAAACCCTCCTCTTCCTCGCCAGTTGGACTCCTGGAGCTCCACCTGGGGCCTGGCTGTGGATCTCTGCATCCGGTTCCCTCAGTCATTGGATGAGGTTTCTAGCATGACAATTAGGGTGTTTGGCCATCCTATCACCAGAGTAGGTCATTTCCGGCTGTCTCTCGACCATTGCCAATCAATGGGACCTCTTGAAACTGAGAAGCTTTTGTAGAGCAAAGGATACTGTCAACAAGGCAAAGCGACAGCCCACAGAATGGGAAAAGGTCTTCACCAACCCCACATCTGACAGAGGGCTAATATCCAGAATATATAAAGAACTCAAGAAATTAGACATCAAAATGCCCAATAGTCCAATTAAGAAATGGGCTATAGAACTAAGCAGAGAATTCTCAACAGAGGAAATTCAAATGGCTGAAAGACATTTAAGGAATTGCTCAACATCCCTAATCATCAGGGAAATGCAAATCAAAACGACTCTGAGATACCACCTTACACCTGTCAGAATGGCTAAGATCAAAAACACTGAAGACAGCTTATGCTGGAGAAGAAAATTGTTTTAAAAAATGTAAACTTGCAAAGAAAAAAAGACTCAATGAGTAAGACACTTCCACCATGTCTGACACATTCTCATAACCAATAATGGATTCATGTCAGTTGTACTTTGACCTCCACAGTTAAACTATGGCATATGCACAGACCAGACATGCATATGCAAATTAAACAAAGGAATTAAAAACTTTTTTGAAGTAAGTCTGGTGGGGGCATGCTGACTAGGGTTGCTGGGATTTTGTAGCAGAGCCTCTAAACCAGCTTACCTTGGAGAGTTCAGACACAAGATCGGAACAAAGACAGACATCCCATTGAACCTCACCTGTAAAGGTGACTGTCTGCAGGGGACCCACATAGACAAATCTTTTTCTAGTGTCAAGAATAGCTTGCCACTGGTAGGAGGGAGAGGTGAAGGATTGTAACTGTAAAACAACAGCAGCATGGGGCTGTGAGAAGGCTCAGTCAGTAAGGCACTTGCTGCCTAAACTGGTGGTTGCAGTTCGATCTCTGGGATCCACGTGTTGGAAATAGAGAACATACTTAACTCACTCCTGAAAGTGGTCCTCTTACCTTAACATGCATGTCATAGCAAGTGTGTGTGTGTGTGTGTGTGTGTGTGTGTGTGTGTGTGTGTGTGTGTGT
>CABHPR010121186.1:16967-43921 GCA_902168415.1 Peromyscus melanophrys
TGTGTGTGTGTGTGTGTGTGTGTGTGTGTGTGTGTGTGTGTGTGTGTCTGTGTCTGTGTGTATTCACATGTGCACATACATACAATAAATACATGTAAAATAGAAACTACAAACAGAAGAGTGGCTAATTGTCTCTGAAAATCAGTAAGAAGCTTCAGGCCTAATGTGTTAGACTAGGACATTGGCTGAGGGAAAAGGCTAGTTGTTGACATTGCAGAGCTCCTGGGAGGCCACAGAACAGCTACTTCTGTAGCTGTAAATTTCTCAAGTCGTCCTGGTGTCCCCATTCCCACCCCCATGGTCCCTATGTAGCCACTCAGAACCAAGTAAACACACAGAGGCTTAATATTATTTACAAACTGAATGGTCTATGGCAGGCCTCTTGCTAGCTAGCTCCTTAAATTAATCCATAGCTATTAATGTATGTATCGTCACGTGTTCTGTGGCTTTACCTGCATCTCATTCCATGTTGCTCTTTTGGTGGCTGGCCTGCGTCTCTTCAGACTCTGCCTTTCTCTTTCCTGTCTCTCTCCTTGGATTTCCCACCTGCCTCTAAGCTACCTTGCCATAGGCCAAAGCAGCTTATTTATTAATCAATGTAAATAACATATATTCACAGCGTACAGAAAGAAAGACATCCCCCAGCACACATCTCCACTTTCCACTCCTAGGTAGAACTGTTTTATTTGTCTTTGACAGCCAGAAACCAGCTAGCAGGTTGGGACACACACACACACACACACACACACACACACACACACACACACACACTGGATGCTCAAAATGTGTCCTTTGGGCCTCACTGGTTCCTCCAAAAGAGACAAGTGAATTGGCACTGAGTGAATATACCAGAATGGACAATGGCATTGCCTGTCCACTGTCAGAAACATGGCAACTAATCATTTCTTATCCATGGAACATAAATAGATGGGCCAGCCTTCAGGGGTTATGGGTAGTGGCAGCCTGTGCACTGGTTTTGATGCCTAGAGCTTTGGTTTCTCCAAGACTGTGGCCCAAATCTGCAGATTTTGGTGAGGTAACCTGGAGTGATTTCAGTAATTCATCAACCTATGTCCCTGCAACTATACTTCAGGGCACTGTCTCTGAATACTGCTCACCAATACACAGGACAAAACCCACTACTTTTCTTAGAAAATAAATACATATCCTCCATCATGTCTCCAGACACAGACACAGATTATGCTCACTACATCAAGAATGTCAGGGTTCTAAGGATCAAACTCAGATCCTCATGCTTGCAAAACAAGTACTTTACCAGCTGAGCTATCTGCAAGCCTCTAAACAAGTTCATATATATATTAGAAATTGTAACTTGTATTTATGACTGAAAAATTATGCTATACTGGGTCGAAGTGTATTTTTTTTTTGGTTTTTTCGAGACAGGGTTTCCCTGTGTAGCTTTGCGCTTTTCCTGGAGCTCACTTGGTAGCCCAGGCTGGCCTCGAACTCACAGAGATCTGCCTGGCTCTGCCTCCCGAGTGCTGGGATTAAAGGCGTGCGCCACCAATGCCTGGCCAAAGTGTATGTTTAATGAGACATCATGTTTTAGAACCATACTAACTCTGTTAAAGTGTCCAATGGTAAGAGAGAGAAAATATTCTTCTTTGTTTATATGACAATGGGGCAATGCATTCTGTACTTCTTTTGTAAATAACTGTTTCCTGTCTTCTTAATGTCTGCTGAAAAGCAAATCCAGACCAAGTAGCAGATTAGCATAGAGGTCTCAAGCACAGGTTTGGAAAGTCAGATAGTCGTGGGCTTAAATCCTACGTTAGTTACAGATTTGCTTTTTTATTTTCAGAAAGGAAATACATATACATAGTCAAAAGAATCCAAGAAGTGTTCCCCAAACCCAAGTAAACAAATAACTTCTCTGTCAAAATTATCAATGACAATGTAACATTGGAAAAGGCAAAGGTTAGACTTTTGAAATGAAATGATGGACTTCTAGAAGAATCAATGGTAACAGGTTCTTATATCTGGATGGGAAACAAAACAAAAATATTTTATCCTCCTATTATTTAGTGAGATAAATAAACTTTGAATATTATTGAATATCCATGGCTTGGTACTATCTCATGGTACAAAAACTATGACATATTGTAATTTGCAGCATTGATGGTTATGTCTGCCTTTTATTTAAAGAGTGAAGTTTTTAAATGTCTTGATTATTTCCTTAGGATACAAACAGTTTATTCTAATATTTCTTAGAGGTGATATAAATGAAATTTCTATTGATCAGTCAGGAGTAATTAGTGATATTATTCTCATTTTTGGACATACTATAATCATGTAAAATATTACCTGATACTCTGCTTGTCAATTCTAGTAAAGATTTATTTTGTAATCACTTATCTAATTGAATTTATAACTTCCAATTGAATGATCATTGTAAGCATTTTTGTAGGGTACTAACTCTGATTTCATTGATTCTACAAGTTATTTTTAAAACACAACGTGTTTTTACTAAGGCATCTTTATTGTACTACTTTTATAGTCTATGTTTTACTTGTCAGGCAGTGTGATAAAAAGCAAGAGAAATTGCCTACTTGATGCTAAATACAGGACATGCAAAGTTAAAATACATACTTGTTGCTCATCTAATAAATGTGATTACACATTTTATTCATATTTCATTCTATTTTTCTGAAATTTAGAATAAAAAATTGGCTGATTACTACTGCAGTAGTTTTGCCTTGAAATTAAGCTGCCAGTGCTAAAGAAGCTACTCTCTGCACTGTTTATGGGGAAAAACATGAAACTGATTAAAAGATACAAAGCTAAACAACAGCAATGACAACAAGAAAAAGTATCAGAGGTCCATCAGGCTCACTGGTAATCCAAAGCTCTCAACAAAACCTTTATCACGTTATAAAGCCCCATGGTCTGGCTTCAGCACTTCCCTCCAAGCCTACTTTCTGTCATTCTTTACCTGTACCCCTCTCCAGTACTGCTGCTTTCTTTGTAATAATTCTATAAGGAAACTTCCTGTACTCAAATGACTAACTTCATTTTTTTCAGAGTTCTGGATAAAGGCCTTTGCTGAGAAATGTAATCACTTTTAAGTCCTCACCTGCTTTACTTTTCCAGCATTTACCTGTTCTTGTTGTTTTCTATGTATGCTTTTGCATTATATTCCTTCCCAGAAAAATCTAGCTTTATTAGAACAGAGGTTTTACTTTCTTAACCACTGCATTACATTCACAAAAGCATTATTTATCATGTAGTAGATTTACTACTAATATAAAAATATATATTTTACATTATTAATCATTACAGGTATATACTTATGCACATATACATAGCATCTAAAAGGGGTAATACAATTTATGAATGTAGAGAAGCAAAATTACACAGTATAATTTCCATTGTGAAGTAAAATAATATTCTGCTTTAATTGTAACTTAAAATATCAGTCATCAAGTTATTACTCAGATTAATGAAAGTGATCAAAAATACAATTTTAAAGATCAATTACATAGATTTAATCTAATTCTTTCATGAAAATCTGTTAATAAACCAGTCACATCTTCTTATAATTGATAACTATATGCTGAAAAAACTGTGACTAGATTATACATTTATACTTATTATCTCTATCTATTTGCTCTTACTGTACTCAATAGATTCTCCCTACTGACTATCTTCTTTAAATGTCTTACTTCATTTTTTCAGGGCAAGAATAAGAAAGTAAAATAGAAATTCTGTTCTGTATTTAGACATCTAAAGTCCTTATAGTATGTCTTGCACATTGCCAAAATGGGAGCAGAATATTAGGAGATATTAGCATTCTTTCATTAAAAAATATAGAGTCATATTTTCCAAGTTTAGTGGTGGGGAGTAATAGTAAGTAGGGTGGTATTCAAAACATGGAGTACCATTCTGGTCTTGATTTACCAGGAATGTCTGTTGCTTTTAAATAACCTGCATGTAGTATTTAAACTATAACCTGTGCAGTTGTTTGAATGAGGAATGACGCCTATAGGTATAGGTATTTGAATACTTGTTTTCCAATTGGTGGACTGTTTGGGGATGTCTTGGAGTTGTGGCCTTGCTGGAGAAAGCATATCACTGGAAACAGGCTTTGAGATGATCCACTCTCACCCTATTTGCTGTTCATTCTCTCTGCTTCCTGCTTGCATTTGAAGACATGAACACTCAGCTTCCTGATCCTGACACCATACCTGCAACTTGCTACCATGCTCTCCTCCTGTGATGGACTCTTATCCTTCTGGAACTGTAAACCAAAATAAACTCTGCCTTAAATTGCCTTTGTCTTGGTGTTTTATCACAAACAACAGATAAGTAACTTATACAGCCTGCCTGGTAAACAAGATTGTACATACTAGAATGCTTTAGGGAGAGAGGCCAATAGCTGGGAACAGAGAAAGCCTACGGCCAAAATGGGTATAAAAAAGACTGAAAATGCTGAATCTTTAATGGCCCAACTAAGCGTTATTGGTTTTAACTCCTTAACACTTTTCTGTGCACGAATTTGAACAAACCTCTAAGTCCTGGGGGGGGGGGGGGGACCTCAGTTGACTGAGAGTAAGAATGAAGATCTTAAATCTGTATGACACAAAATATAATAATATAAACAGAATATATTTGTGCATTGATTGTGTGTGTGTGTGTGTGTGTGTGTGTGTGTGTGTGTCTTTCCTTAACCCCTCTTCCTGCTTCTCCTTGAATAAACTCTTAGAGAGCATATTTTTATAGGTGGGAATGTCTGAAAGAGAACAGACATCTCTGTTGATTATTCTCTTTGTGATATGGATTCTTTTCACTTATTAAAAACCAATGAATCAATATGTTTTGGCTCTTATAAAAATAAAAGGCAGGCACAACAGAATAAAATTACCTTTATATTCTTAGTTTCAACACATAATTTTCATGTTTGAATAGTGGCTAATGTGTGAGATAACAAAAGTTGTCTTAATTTATTCACCAGAGTTAAAGCTGAAATGCATGCATAGGCCTCACAAAAATGGATCCTTTGTCTATTATTTTGCTGAGCAAAGATATTTGAATATTTATCCTAGGACAATAATTTTTAGACTGGACTAGCAGTAATGTTATGATCTGCTTCACTGTTCATCTCTTGCACCCTAAGTAATCAGTGAATAAAGATGAGAACAGTCTTTTTTCATAAGGTTTAACTGATACTTGAAGCCTCTGGCTTCCATAGTTAAGTTTTGATGACTTCTTGCCATGTTTTACAAAAACTCCTAGCAAAATCTTGTCTTTTTTCTTAGTATCTAACACAGATGGTTTTTGTTTAGCCTACTTTAATAATTAGAAATTGCCATATACCATAGAGGACAAATTGCTTCCTGTATGCTATATGATCATTACTGGGAAGACTAGTCATAGAAATTTGCCTAGGCTAGGAAAAAGTTCAAAGTACAAAAGCTAACTGAAATCCCATTTTCATCAATTATATAAAAAGCCTGCAGCTCTCCATAATTAGTCAGAGGGACTATCGTCATGAAATTTGAGTTATTTTTCTCGTCTTTTTTTCCTCCTCCATCTCCTCCTTCTCCTCTTCTTCAGTACTGGAGGTCTAACCTACTGCCTTGTGTATGCTAGGCAAGTGTATTGAGCTGTATTCAAAGCCATCTTTTATCTGTTTTTATCCTGAGACATTTTCTAAGCTGTCCAATCTGACTTTGATCTCACTGTGAATTTTCACTCCTCCTGCTTTAGCCTTGCATGTATCTGGGATGATAGATATGTGTAATAATTTTATATATGGCAAAAATTGGTTGAAGAAATAAGATGATACAAATTTTTCTTTCAATAAGATATTTCTGAATGTTATTTTCTCAGGTTTAATTGCTTAATTGATTTACTTTTCTCATATTTTAGTCCTGAATATTGACCATGATATTATAATCAATTGAGAAACGAAGATTAAGAACTGAAAAAACATCAGTGAATGAAGGTCCTCATTTAGTTACCTCAAAGTCATTAAATCTCAGTTTTTCCTTGAGCATACCAAAAGTAAATAATCTCTAAACACATGATTTTCCTTTCAAGTAAGAGTTGTCCTTCTTTTTAACCAGTGCATTTTAAAATCTAAAACAGCAGTTCTCAACCTGTGGGTCATGACCATTTGCCCAACAAGGCTTTCACAGGGGTCACATATCAGACATCCTGAATATAAGATATTTATACTGTTTCATAACAGCAACAAAATTAGAGTTATGAAGTAGCAACAAAAATAACTTTATGGCTGGATGTCACTAACATAAGCAACTGTATTAAAGGGTTACAAAATTAGGAAGGTTGAGAACCAATGTTCTAAAAGATATTAAGACACTTTATTTTTTGGAAAAAAGAAGAAATTATCCTAAAGTAGCAGTATTAGAAAGAATAGTAAAATATTAAGAAAAAGTAAAAGGTTACAACTATATGTTCCAATATATAATTTATTCAATAGTTAATTTAGACAAAGTCAGCAATCATCATACATAATGCTGAAATGAAGAATGTCATGAGTTCTTATGTAGAAGGGCCTGTTCTATTTATAAGCCCTGGTCATCCTCATCTCATAGTTAATGAGAACTGAAAAAGAATATGGAAAAGTGCAGCTAGAACATTTCTACAGGCTAAGTTTGAAAGAATACATGGTTTGGCCAAGTCTCTGTTGTTACATGGTCACACATAAATGAAAGGGAGCCTGTGAAAGGAAGTTTTGTCCTATCTTCAGAAAGAAGGGGGCTTTTTTGGTAAACAGCTGACATTCTTTTGCTTATTTATGCTCTGCCTCTGATTAACAAATACTCGGTTGGGAGGCTGGAGAAATGGCTAATCCGAGTGTTTACTGCTCTTGCAGAGAACAAGAGTTCAATTCCCAGCACCCACATGGTGGCTCACAACCATCAACAGGTTCAGTTCCAGAGTGAACATTGTCCATGTACACACAAGAATTAACACTCAAATACATAATATAAAAATAAACAAATCTAAAAGAAAAAAATAAATACTAACAACAAAACCAAATACTCAGTTCAACTCTTACGTTTCCATGGGTGCATATGTTTCTCCAGCCATTTGACTCTGGTCCTTGGCTCTGCTGTTCTATTTGGCCACAACTTAAATGAGTACTGGGGGACATCAATAATCATCTTATTTTACAATGTGCGAAGTGGTCATGTCTAAAAATACTTACTAGATTGAATCTTTTCATTTATTTAGTGGGAGAGGTACAGGACAAGTTTGTAGAAGCCAGAGAAGGACAAGTTTCAGAAGTTATTTTTCTCCCTCCCTCATGTGAGTGCCTTGGATTGAACTGAGGTCCTCAAGGCTTGGCAGAGAGCTGTTTACCCATTGAGCCATCTCACCAGCTACTTGCTGTGTATTTATTTACTTACTTGTTCAACGCTTATATGCCACCATTCTAGCAGATATTGAAATATACTAAATTGCTAATGATACAATGACATTCAATTTATTTTTTGAGAAAGATGGTGGTGCTAAACTCACTATGTACCTGAGGATAACCTTGAGCTGCTGGTATTCCTGCCTCCATCTCCCAAGTGCTAGGATTATATGCATGTACTACTATGTCTGCTTTAGGCAATGCTATGGATACTACCAAGAACTTTGGGCATGTAAGTTAAACACTAGAAACTGAACTACAACCCCATCCCCCAGGATACTTTCAACATTTATTTATTTTGTAGCATGCATTCTAAAATGGTCTTTTAATAAAAAGCCTAGAGCCAGATATTGGGATAAATGCTAAAAGATCACAGAGACAAAGGAACAAGCCACTGGCATGTCTCACCTTGCCAACTCCACGAATCCTCTGACTGAATGTCTTTGAGTCCTATCTCTCAGACAGCCATTTCTTTCATTTTCCACTGCCCCCCTTCTCTCCTCCCTCCCTTCTATTTTGCTCTGACACTCTGTCTTTCAGACAAGAAGCCAATTCTCCATTTGACCAAACCATACATCCAACACAGTCAAAATCTCAGGACAAGGCACCTAACTCAGAGGTGCCCCAGTTAGGTCTCAGACCACTGGCTCTGTGGTCTCTGGACTCCTGGAGGGTACCGAGTTTGGGGAAGCCTCTTCTATTGCTGTGCTCCAAGGCTCTGAATCAACCCAAGCAGATACAAGAGGCTACTGCAAGGCAAGATTTAATGCAGGGCAGCACAAAAGAAGTGGGGAAGAGGAGGGACTGATCGATCAACGCCACAGAACAGACTCAGGAGCTGAACTGCAATCCTGAATGTCAGTTGAATCAAGTATTTAAGCACAGAAATCACATACATTTATTGCCAAGTTACAGTTACAGTTTTCACCAATCAGGATTTAGAGATTAAGGACTTCCTTGAATGTTTCATCATTGTCAACTGATACTCAATGCAAGCTTTTCAGTCCAACCAATTAGACTCATTTGTTCTTTTTGTTGTTAGGTGCAGTCATGTTCCTAATGTTTCTAGAGAACTTAAAATGCATACCAACTCTTTCTACAGTTTAAAGAGAAAGTAGGTCAGCTATTGGAAGGTTCCCAGCTCCACTAGGGTTTGGGAACCTGAACTTTGTTTCACCCTACAGGTAAGATGGAGTCTGGTCAAAATGTCAGTACTTAGGACAACGTGCTTTTTGCCTGTTCCCAACACTACTTTCAGATATGTTTGGTCAGTCTAAAACCTGATGGATGCATATGGGTGGCTGGATTTCACTCATTTTTACTTTGCTTCCATTTTTGCCCCTGCCATAGGTTGCAAATCACACACCCTTGGCCTGTCTACAGGCTAACCTAATAAGAAAGCTCCTTTTGGGGGACATCAGACCGGTCATACTTGTTCAGTTCAAATTTGGCCTCAATATGCATTTGACAATGGCCACTCCAGCCCAAATTAGAAACTTTCAATTTTAATATCTAAATTGATTTGAATAACTTTGTAAAATTTAATGGAGAATGGTCTAAGGTTCTTGCCCCATATCATTCTCAGCTCACCTTACCCCTTATCATCCTTGCCACTCAGCACCTACTTGTAACTTTATCTGAGTCAGAATGCCTGCTATTCCCATTAGGTTTCCAAGCCTGCTTCCTTTAACTGAGATAGAAGACCTTCTGTTCTTGGGACTCTTTTGCCTTATGCTTATGGTCTGCCTTTGTTTCTGCCCCACCAAGCCCTGGATACTCTGGCTTGTATTTTTACAGTTTTCTGTTTTGGTGGTCTCTAGCTTACAGATGTTTATATTATTGGCAACTTGATGTCTTTATAAGAGAGAAAGTACTCGTTATGCTTTTCAGGTTGTCTGCTCCTGGTTATAGATATGTAGGTCACTGAGTTCAGTCTTACAGAGATTTAAATGTCTTTTGGGTATTGATAATATTAGAAGATTGTCATATACTGTTTTATTTCACTGAAAAGTTGGCTATGGAGATGGGATTTGGCCTGCCTACTTCAGACACAAGCATGTTTGTCTAAAAGTTTCCTCTAAAGCCTCTGTCCTGACTCTGACAAGGAGAAGGAGATAAACAAAACAAGCGAAAAGAAATCATGTGCTTGAGAACAGCTAAAAGATAAACTATTTCCAATGAAGGGGTACTTTTATTTATCTCATAGTATTTAATTTTTTTAATCAAAGTAAATGTATATATAAAATTGAAATGGCTAAATGTAATTATAGATATCATTCTCTCAGAATACTCCCCACTTGTTGATTCTTATTTACAAAAATAAAAACATAATGGTCCCCCATTCAAGGTCATAGATAGCTTTCAAGCTCTTGCTGAAATGTAAACTTTCTTTATCTCAGGATCTGTAAGATTATTGGGAGCATGCTTTAAAAAGCTGTGAGATCCAAGTCAGGTGGTGGTGGTGGTGGTGGTGGTGGTGGTGGTGGTGGTGGTGGTGGTGCACACCTTTAATCCCAGCACTCGGGAGGCAGAAGCATGCGGATCTCTGTGAGTTCGAGGCCAGCCTGGGCTACAGAGTGAGTTCCAGGAAAGGCACAAAGCTACATAGTGAAACCCTGTCTCAAAAACACCAAAAAAAAAAAAAAAAGAAAAAGAAAAAACAAGCTGTGAGATCCTAAGCAGAAAAAAAGTTAGCTTAAAACTTGTACACAAAAAGGGATTAATAGTCAAATGTCCATGAATAGATAATCTTAATTTGCTACAGTGTGTCATGTATATAACTTGGATCCAACTCTTGTTTGGAAAAACAGAAACAGTAGGTTTGTGAAAAATATTTAAATGGATGTTAAATATAAAGTTATGTTTTTGTTAAAAGAGGTTACAGAGGATTGGATTTAACAATAACATGTTTGATCATTGAGATTTATAAATTCCTAGTTATAATGGTCTATATATAACTGACTTAAAGATGTATGTCTAATAATTTATGTCTTTGCTAAATTTGTCAGGATTTAGATACTTGAAGAAACTGAGTCATATTAAAAACTGTGATATTTTGTAAAAGTACACTATAAAAGGATTGGGAAAATGAGGTTCTCAGTCTCCTCATGGACTATATCTATGGCTTAAAGTTTGTTTTGATACTAACAGATCTTCAATTCAAAAATTGTATTTTTTGAGGCTCAAACTTAACAGGAATAAAATTATTAGATCTTAATTTTGCAGAAGTTAGTATTTTATTAAAAATTGTTTAAGATAATAAAGACATAAAAGTTAATGCTCAGCCACCTTTTAAGTGACCAAATTCTTTCATGTGCTCAGAACTATATTTGTAATCATGCTAAGTACAAATGTAATCCATTTACAGAGATGGGCTTGTAGAGCAAGACCCAATTTATGTCTCCCATTATATAGTCTTCTCCATATGTTGTCAAAGTTAAGCCTAAAGCAAGCAACTCAAAACAAGTTTAAAGTAAACTTAAAGTTTGTTTAACATAAAGTAGTATTCAGAATCGGGTATATTTGTTTAAAGAATGGTTATACAAACTGAAAGCTTAAATAAAATGAGTTAAGTTATAACACACTTGTATGGCAGGATGTTCTCAGGCTTTAGATTGTACCCCTTTCCATCAGAGGAAATTGCACACTGGCCTCCTTACAGGTTAAGGATGCATAGAAAAATAAGACCTTCGAGAAGTCTGTTGCTTCTTCTGTCTCTGGCTATATAGGTCTGGTCAGCTCTGGCTTTGTAGGCTAAATCAGAAAAACCTGTTTTTCTATAGGGAAAATGAATTACTTCTTATGTCTCTCATGACAAGGGGATGGATTCTTTTTTGCATCGGTGGACCTTGGAGTTTGCATCCATATCTTAAATGTCTCAAACAACAGAGAGGCACATAAGAAATTACCCTTCCCTCAAATTTTCCCATACTGGAATGTGAAAACGCTGTGAACAGAGGAAATTTGTACCTAAGCTACAACCCAATGGCTATAGGACCTGCATACCTTTTCAATTGGCCATCATGCCTTCTCCCATGGCTTTCAATTTTTCTTAAACAAAACTAGTTCCAGGGTCCGTACCCTAACCATCCATGTTCTCAGATTAAAAGAGACCACCAGATACTCTGTCATGAAACTCACAGTTTGGGATAATTTTTCAGAATATCCAAGCAGTGCCTTTGGAAACTTTGCTAGACAATCTTATTTAAAAAAAAAATATTGTCTCACTAGGATACTATTTCTCTTTTAAACTGTCAATTGGGTGCTGAAATTAGCTGACTTATTTTACAAAGATTCTAGGAGCTTGTTCCTTATGCAGGAATCTGATGTCACAAACAGCTAATTACAGTAACCATAGCCTATGGAACTCTGGTACATGGTCAAGCCAGTGGTGCAATTGCCTTTAACCTTACAAACAAAAGTTACATTAACTTTTTTTCTTAGTATTCTCCACTGGGTTGGATAGTTATTACCTCCTGACTTATGTTCTGGATCTTGGTCATCTGCTATGCTCTTTTGTAGCCCCTTGAATGGACCCCAATCTGAGGCATTCTAATTGCTGCCCATTTGACATCACCTATTTTGTGAAGCAGTTGAAGGGAGATTGCTACCCAAACCCTGGAAAACAGTTCAGATGACCTCTTAAAGAGGGCTAATGGGCCATGGCTCATCCAACATATTTCCCTTTTTGCCACTCTAGGCATTGTTTTCAGGACTCAGAACTAAAAGAATAGGATTCTGAAGCCTTCTTTGCACCAATTAATCCCTATGTCTCACGAGCTCACAAAAACAAACAATCAATCAATCAAACAAACAAACCCTTACAGAATTTCAGATCAGATTAACAACCTTCAGGATCAATTCAATGCTTTTGCTGCTATGGGGCTCCAAAATTTAAAAATACTAGACCAGACTACTGCTTAAGGATGAAATGTATGTCCTCCTCCTCCAATAATGCTGCTTGCACACCCAGACATCCTGACTGGTTTGAGATGAGGCCTGAAGACACAGGAACCAGCTCAAAGTTCAACCACATACCTCTTACGTACAGGCTTTTGCTTCTCTTCCATTCTGGACCCGCCTGTTAATCGTTCCTTTCCTCCTTGTTATTCCTTTACTTAGGTTTTTCACTCTGTCTTTTAAATGTTTTACTTACTGAACTTCCCCCTATACCCAAACAAATTGTTGCACTAAACTCTCCCTCCCACTGACTCTCACCCTCCAACAATTCCATTGGTTTCTGACACATCTTCAGAGAGACGTCTTTTATGCTGTAGAAAAACTCTGGCTACAAGGGACCCTCATCTTTTTACCCCAGGCTACATACAATTCTTTACATTTGTCCTCTACTTCTCCTGTTCCCTTCCTTCGATGTTCTGTAGCTTTCTGTTGCTTCTGCTAGTTCACTTTGGTGCAATACTCCTGGCAGTAGAATTAGTCACTGTCAACCTGAATCAACTCTATATCCATTTCCTCTCCCTGGCTCACTCTGTCTCTCCCACTTCTGCCCCTCTGCATCCCTCCTTCTTGGGAAATCTCTGTTTTACTCTGTAACAAAATCATGTTCACAATCCTCTAACCACTGTTTCAAAAGTTCTTCCAGAAATGGAAGATGACAATTGCATGATCCATTGCTGCTAATCAAGTTGAAACTCTTCTCCTAGTACACGACCTGAGAACTGTCTCTTCAATGGACTTAGAACTAACATCCTCCTACAACAACCTTCCTCAGCTTGAAGTAGTTAAGAAAGAATCAATGTCCCTCTTCCCCATTTCTTTCTTCTTCCTTTTTTTTTTTTTTGGCCCATTTCTTTTACCACCTACATTCTCCACTTTTTTTGACACTACCCACTTCTTTCTATGCCTTTTAAGGGTTGGAATACTAGAGTGCCTTGGTGGTAACACAGGATTCCTATGACAGTACAAATGACTTTGCTCAGCTTCATTGGTCAGCACAGAAAGGAATGCCTATGGAGGCATCCTGTCTCCCCTTGGGAGAACAACTTCAGTGGGGAGAGAAACATGGGCTGTGGCTGCAGCAATTTTCTCATTCTCAAGTCCCAAAGATCACCCCTTTAAAGGCTCACAACCCTTTTTCACTTGGTAGACCTTTTAATTTCCCATGAAAGAGAGGCTGTCCCTTCCTTGTGTGCACTTATAAACACAGTCGCATCTGTTGAAGGTCAGACTTTCTACCTTCCATCTCTTCATGATGCCTCAGAAATCTAACAAGCACGTACCTTGGTGCATGTGTGGAGCTCAAAGAACGACTTGTGGGAGTGAGTTCTCTCTATCCACCACACAGGTTCCAGGAATAGAACTCAGGCAGTCAGGCATGGTGGCAGGCTCTTGTACCCACAGCCACCTCACTGGCACTTCAAATTATTTCTGAAGTGAATCAAAACATGCTATTCTCCTGTAGTGAGAAGCCTCAAATACATAGTATTTTGGCATTTATACCTTTGAAACTGTTAGGTTTACTGACTCATTTTCAGTGCACCAAGCATGGCAGAGGTAATAGCTTTAGAGACTAGGTTACAAATAGATTTGGCATCTGTTTTCTGCCTTTAATTAATTTGTTTTCTCTGAGGGAACTCAGTTACTATATTGTAAGATTCACTATGGAGTAGACAACTTGAAAGGGAACTTTGGTCTGTAACTAGCAGCTAGTAAGAATTTGAAGTCTGACAATAGGAACATGAGTAATTCTAGAAGCTTCCAGTTTCCCATGTGAGCCTTGAGCTGAATCTCCATCTGACACTTGATTTCAGTCCCATAAGACATTCTACCAAGAGCTACATTGGCTCAATGCTTAAGACTATATATAATATACAGAGGACTGAACTTCAGTTTCCAGGATCCAGGTTCAAGAGCTAACAACTGGCTGTAACTCCAGTTCTAGAGCCATCTGTCAGTATTGGCCTCCTCTGGAGCCTGCACGCATGTGCACATATCCCCACAGAGATACATACATATAATTAAAATATTAAAATAATAAATCCTGAGCAAAGGATTATGACACCTGTTAGGCAGAGACAGGTGGAGTTCTGTGAATAAAAGATCAGCCTGATTTACATAGCAAGCCAATGCCAGCCAAGACTATACAGAAAGACCCTTCTTAAAAAATAAATAAAAAGAAACTAGGACATATGAACTCACAGAAGTTACCCAAGATCAAGATCAAACCAGTTAAAACTTCTAGCATGAATGTGGAGGGCTCTCAAGGCCCCATCCCTAGCTGGGGAATTGTTGGCAGTTGATAGCTGCTGAGGAAATAAAAGTCATGTTTTTATAAGAAAGTGACCACTGTTAGATTGCCCATTCCCCAGTGGATGATTGTGGTGATATATTGTGTACCCTAAAAAATTTGCCTGAAGATCAGAGTACAGAACAAGCCACTAGATTAAACATAGAAGCCAGGCAGTGATGGCATACACCTTGAATCCTAGCACTTGGGAGGCAGAGATCCATCTGGGTCTCTGTGAGTTCAAAGCCACACTGGGTTACATGAGATTGATAGAGTCTAGGAGGGAAACAGAGTCAGGCAGTGGTGGCACACACCTTTAATCCCAGTACTTGGGAATCACATGCCTTTAATCCCAGCACTTGAGATCTCATGCCTCTGCTACCAGTATTTGGGAAGCACACATGCCATTAATCACAGCACTAGGAAGAAAGTGATATGGCTGGGAAGAGAAAGGTATATAAAACGTGAGGAGACAGGAACTAAAGCCTTTTCGGCTGGAGAGTTTTCAGCTGAGGACTCAAAAGACATTCAGTCAGAGGATTCATGGAGTTGGCGAGGTGAGAAGTAGCTGTGACTTGTTCCTTTCTCTCTCTGATCTTTCAGCATTTACTCCAATATCTGGTTCTGTGTTTCATTATAAGACTATTTAAAATTCATGCAATAGATGACCCTACACCTCTGTGAATATGAGCAGCACTAACTGGACTCAGTGTTACTTTTAAAAAAGATGACACAAAGTTGCATGAAGTTGGGAGGGAGATGTGTTGAGGAGGACCTAGGAAGGATTGGAAGGTGGGAATAGAAGAGAAAAGGATATAATCAAGATAGGAAATACAGATATTTGAAGCTTTCAAACAACAACAAAAATATAGAACATCATTCTGAATTGTAGAACACAATTAAACTGTATATAGTCCTGGCCCACAGAAAATTTTAAAAATACATTAAACTGTTATTTTAATCCACAAAGTTGTATGTTAATGTGTTATTTATACACATTATACAAAATTGTTTGGCTTGAAAGAGAAACATGTATGTGATCTCTTATATACCTAGGTATGCATTGTAAAATAGTTTCTATTTATCAACAATATTTATCTCCAATAACTAAATATGAATCCCAAAATTAATTTTACCTTTCACTTTTTACTATTTTCCACGGTTTATATTTTTTAGCATGAATGCAATTTATTTTTAATCATTATAATAAAATAAACAGTTCAAGTCATTTTGATTTTAGTGAGAAAATTATAAATGGTATGATATACTGTTTAGAAAACAATGAAACTAGACATAGTGCTGCACACCTTTAATCCCAGAACGTGAGAGACAGAAACAGGAATATCTCTGTGAATTCCTAGAAGTCTGATCTATACAGCAAGTTCCAGGACAGCCAGGACTACATAGTGAGACTCTGTACCAAGAAAACAAAAACAGAAACAAACAAACAAAAGAAAGAAAACAAAGAGGATATGTAAGTTTGACCATAAACATATGAACATGTTACAGAGTACAACTGATGCTATTTGGTAAAGAACAACTAAATAACAAATCTTCTCTTTAAGAATAATAATAAAAAAGTCTCTATATCAATTAATTATAGCACTATAGAAATTGAAGTGAAAGTAAAGGAACTCACTGAAAACAAGTAATTCAGTAATCGAGCAAAAAAATAAATGTCTACCACTCAGAAGATTAAACACAAGTATGCATGCATCTATTTTGTAGATAAGGCACAACTGTCGAAATAATGAAAGAATTCCCATTACTTCAATACTTACAGATCAATAGCATTTCCATTAAGAAAAGCATATGTAACATAATAGTGGCTAAGTTCCTCCATAAATCCTTCCCCACAGATACAGCATATAAAACACCAATTCATACCTCAAAATACCTTCACAAGAACTAAGAAAATAAGATGAGAGACTATGGTGACTATTTTTAGTTCAACAAAATTAAAAAAAATAGTTGAAGTCAAGAAGGAAAGTGTTCCCTAACTCTCTTCTCCCACAGTTCTGAGTAGCCCAGTTTTGAGAGAGCAGCCCTGAGGAATGAAGAGAAAATTCAGTCCAAGCCTGAGATTTGCAACACACTTCAGGCTTCTCATGAGGAGCCCTAATGCTGGGAACAGTTCCATGATGCTTACTATGAGGCCAATACTGTGGTCTGAGCCACAAGAACTGTACCAGGTTAGACAGCTTACTATGGCACAAGCCTGAGACCTTTGTGCTGGTGATGGGAGCTTCATTCAAATTAGTTGCAGACTTGGAGTGGGCCTGAGGTACACTTGACCTACTCTTGAGATCGTATAGGTTGAATGTCTGTGAGAATCAGGTGACACATGGCTAAATTCCAGACTTGGTGTCCAAAGTACTCCAGACTTGGGTATCATAGCTATTGTTAGGGTTGTATCTATGATGAGGAGGATAAACATGAGTTAATATTTTGCTACACTTATAGCTAAAACAGCACGTGCTATGTTCTGCTTTGTAATCCTGCTTATCTCTTGAAACAGCTAAAACTCCTCTTTTCTTGAGAAACAGACACTTGTAAAATACTGTTCTAACATCAGCTAGATTTTATGCTCGGGGATTTGTTGGTTTTCTGTTCAGGGATTGGTTGGTTTTCCTGCTCAGGGATTGGTTGGTTTCTTGTTCACTTGGTCAGGGGCAGATTTGGCTCTGGTTTCAGGGCCAAAGTGTGTTGATTTTATCACTGGCCCTTTTTAGCCTTTTGGCTCTAGTTTTAGGGCCAGAGTGTATTTCTTTCACTGGCTCTGGTTCCAGGGCCAAAGTGTATTTCTTTGGCTCTGGTTTCAGAGTCAGAGTGTATTTCTTTGGTTCTAGTTTCAGGGCCAAAGTTTTTCTTTCACTGGCTCTGGTTCCAGGGCCAGGGTGGGTTTCATTCACTGGTTCTGGTTTCAGGGTCAGGGTGGGTTTCTTTGGCTGGCCTTTTTACCTTACAGTCCTTGGTTATGTAGGCTGAAATTCTAATCCACAAATAACAGAAAAGGTCAAAAAAATTATGATCAACATCCTATAAATGTTGTAAGAAACCAGATTGGGATCCAGGCTTTCATATTAAGAGCTCCCCTAGGCCTGCCAGACTAATAGGCCAGAGTCATCCAACTCTCAGAGTGGTGTTTGGTTTCTCAAAGATCTAATTTCTACAACATGTACAAAGGGAATTTAGAATGCTCTAACACCACGCAGACGTCTATATTTCAGTTGGAAGGGATGGGGTTTGGGCTTGTATCACAGAACTAGATAAGCCATGGTGCATCCCAAAGATTGTGAGGGTGCCTGTGACAGTGAGGTTACAGTATAACCCAGCTTACTATATTAGCATAGGTAGACAAGGGTCTGTCCATCTTAATAATATCCTAACACTATGGTCTTATTAATAAAAAATACAAGAGCCAGATACTGGGGTGAATGCTGAAAGATCAGAGAAACAGAATAAGCCACAGTCAACCTCACCTCTCCAATTCCTCAGCTGATCTTGTTTCCTCAGACTGAAAGATTCTGAATCCTCTCATCTGAACAGATCTCAGCTGAATTGCTGCTGAAAGCTAAAAGCTTAAAAGGCTCTAGTTCCTGGTCCTCACACCTTATATACCTTTCTGCTTCCTGCCATCACTTCCTGGGATTAATGGTGTGAGTCACCATGCCTGGCTGTTCCAGTGTGGCTTTGAACTCAAAGAGATCCAGGTGGATCTCTGCCTCCGGAATGCTAGTACTAAAGACATGTGCTACCACTGCCTAACCTCTGTGTTTAATATAGTGGCTGTTATGTTCTCTGACCCCCAGATAAGCTTACTGGGGTACATAATATATCAACCACAAATGGGTGGAGCAAAACACCTCCCCCCAGCACAGCGAAGTGCAAACCATCTCAGACACCTTTTACTCAGGCTCATGGTCTAATCTTCCTCTTTATGCAGACCTGCTGGGTAAAGACACTAGGAAATCTGGATGTGCTCCAACAAAAATGATGCTATTAGATTTTAACTTTCTTCCTGAAAACATATCTGTGTTCCCTTAATTGTGGCTACTATTTTGCTAAGTGTTAGTATGTATGTTTGTGTGCATGAGTTCCTGGAGGGGAGGATCAAATGGGTATAATTCTATTGCCAAAGGGTTTTTCACTGGATTTGAGGGCTTGCAGATTAAGCTAGACTGTATGGCCAGGAATCCTCCTTTCTTTGCCTCCCCGCCCCCCAGCGGAAGAAGCACATGCCAAAATATCTAGTTTTCATGTGGGTTCTGGTGTCAATTTAGGTTCCCATGCCTTCAAAGTAAGCAAGCACTTTAGCAACTGATCTACCTTCTTTGGCTTATATTTTACACACCATTGCAATATATACTGGTATGGTAAATTACCAGTGCTATGATGGCTACAAGAGTTAAATATTTTCCCTTGAATATTTTGATAATTAACAGCTTTTAATTACTTAAAAATAACTTTATTTTCTAAATATTATTTTGTGTGTCTGAGTGTTTTGCCCATGCAACACATATATGCAGTGCACTTGTTGGACCCCAAAGTTTAGGGTCCTGAGTGGGTGCCCCAAGAACCCAGACTCCAGTCCAGTTGATGCAATAGCAAGAGGTTTTTATTACGGCTGTATACAGTCGGGCAGACTCTGCTCAAAGAGCAAGAGTCGCACTGCACCATAGTTCATAGGTGCTTTTAAGGGAAAAACCCACACAAGTCACAAGATTAAAATTCCCATACAATCACAGAGTGATCACAGAGTGGGTACAGTGGGTACAGTTACGTCAACCTCAAGGGGGGTTTCAGGGGCGGGGAGTGGAGCCTACACACAGGTCACAGTGGCCCTTTCTGGAACATTTGCAAACTATCCCAGTCACAGTTGAGCACATCTCTTAACAGAAATCTCTTTACATTGTTGTATTGTTGCAGGGGTGGTCAGCTTGCCCTGGGAACTAGATTTTTAGTTTCTCATTTCCTGGTGCTTGAAGTTTCTCATTTCCTGAGGCTTGGGGGTGTAAGCCTGAAGGGTTAGGGTCTTTCACACCCAGAGGCCAGAAGAGGGCATCAGATCCCTTGGGTCTGGAGTTATGGATGGTTGAGAGTGGTCATGTGGGTGCTGGGAATTAGGTCAATGTTCCCTAGAAGAGAAGCCAATGAACTTAATTGCTGAGACACTACCCCAGCCCATTTAAATATAATTTTAGATTTTAATATTAGTTTAGTGTTAAATTCTATTTGAGTCCCTTCTCAGTTAAATAATTTTAGAGAGTCCATTTAGAGTCTATGAATTTGTTTTCTTTTTCCATTTAAACAAGTTTTCTGTGAAGAACAAGTGAGAAATTATGTTTGCTTATATGTAGGACAGTATATTTCTGGGAATGAATGTTCATAGAATAGTACTAGAGATAAACAGAGTGCTAATGACTGAGAGAGATAATGTAAAATGTTATACAGAAAAACCCTGTCTCAAAAAAACCACCAAAATAGTTAAAATCATAATTAAAATTGCATTTTGAATCAAACAGTATGGCATAGCTCTTCTAAACCACCTTCCAATGAAAACATCCAAAGAAACTTTAATTTTTCCTAAAATACAGTTTTTGTTTTTCTTTTTTGTTTTTTTCGAGACAGGGTTTCTCTGTGTAGCTTTGCGCCTTTCCTGGAACTCACTTGGTAGCTCAGGCTGGCCTTGAACTCACAGAGATCCGCCTGGCTCTGCCTCCTGAGTGCTGGGATTAAAGGCGTGTGCCACTGCCGCCCAGCTAATACAGTTTTAAACGCTACATGGATGCCTAAAACCATTTTCATTTCTTTAAAAAATATTTACTTTTCTTTTTGTCTGAATGTGTGTCTGTGCATTATGTGCAGGCCTAATGCCCTTGGAGGCCAGAAGAGGGTGTCGAATCCTCTGGAAGTGGAGTTATAGCCAGCTGTGAGCCACCATGTGCGTAATGTGACTGACTGGAACCTGAGTCCTTTGGGAAAGCAACCAGCGCTCTCAGCCCACTGGCCCATAGCTCCAGCTACTAAAAGCATTTTTCTAATAGTTTCATTAAATTGTTTTATAAAAATAAAAAGCTTCTGTTATTGCAGTTGTTATAGCTTCAACATAAAGGAATTATTAAAATTTGGTGAGCAACTTGTAGGAAAAGATTAACCCAGGAGGACTTTTTGGAAGGTCATCCTGTGGTTTTTTTCAACCATGACATTTCAAAAACACTGATAGGGTCGATCAAACAACTTAGTGATTAAATCTAATTCTGTTACAGCTTTAATGTACTTAAATAATTCCATATTATTAATGTGGGTTCAGAAATGTGAATAAACCAAAGTTAGACAGTTCCTTATCTGTTTAGGAACAAAACTGTTTTATCCTCTTTTCCTTTTTTGTGGAAAAAAGTCAAAGAAGTGTATGGTGTGTGCATGACAATGTTTTTGAAGTAAAAACACAAAACCATGGTTTGTCTTATTTTACTTTACTTTAGAGCACAAATATTTCTTAAATTTTTACAATAAAAACTTTAATATTTATAATTAAACTACTGAATGCTTAAAAAAATCCAACCACTTTTTGGGAACAGAGATAAGATCTTAGAATATTCATTTTTCACCAAGTTCGGGCAATTCCTTAGTTAACTGTAAGAAAACAAAGGAAGCTTATTATACTTCTATAATCGTATAATATAAGGTGTTACTTGGAATAACAAAACCAGGTAGTAGGAAAGGGAAAAAAAGAAAAGGTGGAGAGGAAACAAATACTCTTATAAAATATTGCAAACAGAAGGCAAACAAAAACTTACTACTCAAGCTGAGGTTTTCAAGTCCCATGTACTGAAGTGGTAGCCAGCTCCTGGTGGTGCCTCAGGACGTTGCTTAGGAATTTTCTTGGTTTTCTTCCTCCTCAGAGGAAGAGTCACTGATATCTGCTCCTCCAATTTCAATTCTAATTCCTCTCCAATTTGTCTGTGTCATGTGACTCATGAGGGACCAAAGCACGTGGCTATCAAAAAGGTAAGTGTGGGGTAAGCTAAAACTATCTCATTTCTGCTTATTAATTTTAAGTACATTCTTTAACCCAGCAAGCTTTGTGGAAGATTTAGCTATGGGTGCCCAAATCTTGACCTCGTGGTCTAGGCCACTGGATACCAGCACAGGTAGGTAAGAATGAGGATCAATACAGTTTATTGTTCCTCCTTCATCTGCCTCCAAGAACTGAACTATCTGGCAGGATGATTTTTCCCAGATGAAGATGTGCCCGCAATCGCTACCACTCATCACAAATTCACTTCTGGGGCCATAGAAATTTACCCTTTTCACTGTGGCATTATTTCTGTGTCCTTTATATCTCTTAACATGTTCAGCTCCATTGCTATCAGAAGAGTTGAAGATGTAAATATCTTCATCATTATAGCTAACCAGGAGCTCTGTGCCATCATAACTGTACATCACAGAGGTGATATATGCTGGATAATTACAGCTTTGAAGGTGATGAGGGCAGAATTTTTTGAGAACTCCATTGTTGACATTCTCAATTTTCCTTTGGTCATAAATTCTCACAAACTGCTCTTGGCCACCTACGACAAACTGGTAGAAATTGGAAGGATTCACAAAGACCGTATAGAGTCCCACTTTCTTATCATCTTCTTTGGTGACCACCACTTTTGAAGTTGAGTGGGCTTGTCTGAGGTCAATATTGAAAAAAACTGCATCTTCACCTGAAGTTAAGAATCTGAAAGGGGAGTCTGGCTCCAAAGCCAATCTATGAGATGCTGACTCATGCTTCACCAAACGTTTAGTCATCTGGATGCCTGGCAGAGCAGATAACTGTGCAATGCATACCTGCCCATCACGGCCACACATGGCCAAGACAGCATCGTTACAATTAGGAAGGAATTTAGCCTGTAAGATATTACTTTTGTGGCACTACCAAAGTCCAGTACTGGTAGCTCATGAAGCCAGTCCCACAGGAACACTTTTAGGTCATCACCGCCACTAGCCAGCAAGGTGCCATGTTGGTTAAAATGCACAGTGTTGACACATCCAGTGTGGCCTTGATAAATATATTGTAGCAAGAAACGCTGCACAAATACTCTTGCCCCACAGGCCTCATACATAAATCGGGCACTTGAACCGAGCTGTCTATCGAGAAGGGCATTAAGGACTTTCCATCGAGGTCTCGGGAGAGGAGATGTCTCTAAGGCCATCCACTGATCTAGTAAACTATCATCTTCAATATGACATTTCTCACTGCTGTCCTCAATGGGCTGTTCATGTACTTCAGACCCTTCATCCATCTCATCCAGAACCTCACCAGCATCCAACTCATGGTGGCGGAACTGGCTTCCCGCACCCTGCTCTTCCACCACCTCACTGGCCTCCAACTCTTGGTGGCTGGACAAGCTTTCCACACGGTTGATAAAATTGTCAGAGTCCCCCAAGTCAGGACAGTTGGAGTCATCGTCATTATCGTGATCGTCATCATCTTCGTCACTGTTGTAACCCGGGAAACTGTTTCCAGAATTTTCAGGGTCAGTACCTCCAGAAACACTGCTATCTCTGGTGCCAGCAACATTGCTGCTTGGTGTCGGACTAATTTCTGGACCCTTGGTTTTGGTATCAGAAACTGTCTCTGTATCCACCAGGGCACCAGAAGTCTCATCCAAGCAGCTGAGCAGGCTTTTGTTCTCAGAGTTCTCTGCGGCGGTGTCTGAGTTGCTCTTTTGGGACATTTTGAACAATTTTTGGGGTAGTGGGTGTGAACCGAAGAAATCACTAACCACTAGGACTTCAGGAAGGCCGTCAGGCTCACAGTCCACTGCAACAAGCTCGAGAGAAGTGCCGACAGACCGACAGACCGGAGAAGCGAGAAGCAGCAAGCACACCACTGATGTCTCAGATAAAACGGGAGACCAACAAAATGGGAGACCAGAAACAGATTGCTGATGTAATTGATGTGCATTACGGTAGCTGGTGAGGTTCGGAAAGCTTCGAAGCATATCTCACCTGCCTTGATATCTTAGGGCAGATTGTTTTTGTTTGTTTCTTTCTTTGCTTTTTTTTCTTTTCTTTTCTTCGCAGTTTAAGAGCGCTGCTTGGACAGAGATGAGACTGCTCCTTGTACTGCTTACTATTTCTTTTGTCTTTTCTTTTTTTCTAAATTAAATTCATGTGTGAAGAGTGGACGGAGAGTGTGTGCAGTAGGATGACAACTTGAGGGAGTCCAGTTCTTGTGTGAGTTAAGGAGATTGATCTCATATTGTCAGGATTGGCTGCAAGCACCTTTACCGGCTGTGTCATCTTTTAGCAGACACAAAAGTCTTTTGAATATTGCAGCTTGGTGTACTTGTAGAAATAGACTTAGTAGTGAGCTATCAGTGAAAAGTGATCCTCTCTAAGCTAAATAGTTTCATAAATCTCTCAGTACTTTGTTTGAAGTAAATGTTAGGTATTAAATGAAAATAAAAGCTAGAGCAATTAAAAGGTCAATTAAGAACTCCTTAGCTCATGATTTTGTAACATATAAGAAACTTAAGCAATTCAAAGATTTTGAGAAAACCTTGAAAACATTTATCTGGAAAATTCGTATAGAGCTTAGCAGAAAATAACACTGTAGCTAATTGATTTTCAAATAAGCACTTTTTAGTTTGAGTAGATCTTAGATTCTATATTAGACATAATTTCCCAAAGAAATTTTCACCGTCTAACTGAAATTCAAGATTAACTCAAGTCTCCTGTACTTCTTTCAGGATCCCTTAGTGAGCAAAATTTAGTGCCCTCCATATAACTAAGGTTGAAATTGAAAGGTTTTTGCACCGTGATAGGCCTCTCTGCCAAAGCAGCAATCCAAAACAGACCAAATCAGACTGATTAGAAAAAGCCCCGGTTTAATGGCTAAAGCATTCCCGAGTGATTCTCCGGACCCCCAGAAAGCAGACGGGGATGAGAGGCCGGAAAACCACATGTCTGTATTCTGGGATGCAGCTTAAATACCCTATGGGAGTGGTCTTGAGCATCTCTAGGGAGGAGACATGTTTGGCGGCTTTAAGGGGTGGTTTTGGGGAAAGAGATGGTAGAGGGGACTTGAGGTGGATCTTCCATCAGAACATTCCAGATTCTTTGGGTATATGGATGCCAGGAAGCCATGGTGCCAGAGGCTGAGGGGGAGCTTCCACCAGAACAGAAATCAACTGATGAGTTTAAAGTGGACATGGACATAAATAACTGATCTACCAATTGAAGATAGAACAACATCCTCTTTCTTTTTCATCAGAAACTTTATACACATATTTTTAGAGCCCATTCAGTTTAAGGCACTTATGGAGCACCAACCTAATTTTATGAAGAAAACTTGATATTATAGAACTACCACAATATTTTCTATAGTCTTCAAAATGTATGGGAGTCTTTTACAGAGTGTTAGAGAAAAGAAGAACAGCTGTGCAAAGATAGTTAATTGGTAACATGTGTTAGTTACCTTCAAATTTGAATGAATTACCACTAGGATAGTAAGACTATATTTTCTTTTTTGTGTTGAGGAGTGATGGTGTATATGCATGTGTGTGCACACATGCATTTGAGTGTGCTTGCATGTGTGTGCATGCTTGTGAAATCTCGAGGGTGGTGCCTGGTATCTTACACTATTGTTTTCACCACTTTATATTTTTTCTTTCTTTATTTTTTTTTCATTTTACATACCAATCCCAGTACTACCCTCACCTTTTCCTGCCCTCCTACCTCCCCTGATCCCGTCCCCATCCACTCCTCAGAGAGGGTAAGGCCTCCCTTGGGGAGTCAACAAAGTCTGGCATACTAAGTTGAGGCAGGACCAAGCCCCTCCTTACTGTGTCAAGGCTGAGCAAGGTATCCTACCTTAGGGAATGTGTTCCAAAAAGTCATTTCACATACCTGGGATAAGTCCTGGTCCCACTGTCAGGGGCTCCCCACACATATCTAGCTACATAACTGTCACCCACATTCAGTGGGTCTAGTTCGGACTCATGCATGTTCCCCAGCTGACAGACCAGAGTCCATGAGTTCCCACCAGCTTGGGTCATCTCTCTCTGTGGTTTTACCAATCATGATCTTGATCTCACTTGCTTCTGTGAGCCCTCCTCCCTCTTTTCAATTGAAGTCTAGGAGTTTAGCACAGTGCTTAATTTTGGATCACTGCATCTGCTTCCATCAGTTACTGGATGTAGGTTCTATGATGACAATTAGGGTAGTCACTAATCTGCTTATAGGGGAAGGTAAGTTCAGCCATCCTCTCTATTATTGCTAGGAGTCTTAGTTGGTGTCATCCTTGTGGGTTCCTGGGGATTTCCCTAGCACCAGGTTTCTTCCTAAACCCCCAACGGTTCCCTCTACCATGATATCTCTTTCATTGCTCTTCCTCTCCATCCCTCTCTCCACTAGGCCATCTCAGTTCCTCCTGTTCCTATCCCCCACCCCTTTCCTTATACCCCACCTCCCAGTTTACCCAGGAGATCTTAACTATTTTTTCTTTCTGGGACCCTCAATGTGTGTCCCTCTTAGGGTCCTCCTTTTTACCTATCTTCTCTGGAGTTGTAGATTATAGCCTGGTTATCCTTTGCTTTGCATCTAATATCCATTTAAGAGTGAGTATATACTATGTTTTCCTTTCTGGGTCTGGGTTACCTCACTCAGGATGATTCTTTCTAGTTCTATCCATTTGCCTGCTAATTTCATGATGTCATTTTTTTTTACTGCTGAGTAGTACTCCATTGTGTCAATGGAGTACTGAGTAGTACTCCATTGTACCACATCCTTATCCATGCTTTGCTTGAGGGGCATCTAGGTTGTTTCCAGGTTCTACCTATTACAAATAATGCTGCTATTTTCTGAGACAGGATCTCGTGGTGAATCTGAAACTTGTCTTTTTGTCTAGACTGGATGGCCAGTGAGCCTCTGATTCCACCTGGCTCTACTCTTTGGCAATGGCCCTCAAATGCCCACTGCTATATCCAGTCTTTTACCTGGGTTCTAGAAATCTAAACTCAGGACATCATGCTTTCAAGGCAAAGACTTTACACTGAACCATCCCTCCAGCCACTATTTCTGTTATAGTAATTACTGCCAGAAACAATAACAGAATACGAAAAATAAGAATCCCTGAAAGTAATTCTAAGATAATGAAAAATTGATAAAAAATTGTAGCATAAAGTCTTCTAAAGAAAAATGTGTCTAATGGTAATAGAAGAATAAATAAAAGAAAATCTATAGCAACTTTTTAAGAATAGCATAGTTGCTTGATATCTAACAGAAACACTTCATGATTAATGTGGT
>CABHPR010121187.1:3469-21321 GCA_902168415.1 Peromyscus melanophrys
GTGTGTGTGTGTGTGTGTGTGTGTGTGTGTGTGTGTGTGTGTGTGTGCTGGTGCATGTGTACAGAGGTGAGAAAACAATCTCAGGTGTTCTTTCTCTGACACAGTCCACATTAACGATTTTTAAAAATTTTATCTTTGACAATTTCATACATGTATACAATGTATCAAGGCCATACATCCCCACTCCTGCTCTCTCTTTCCAGAACTCACTACAGTACCACCTCTCCCACCACCAACCACCCACCCCAAACTACCCCACCACCAACCACCCACTCCAACCCACCCCACTACCAACCACCCACCCCACCACCAACCACCCACTCCAACCTACCCCACCACCAACCACCCACCCCAACCTACTTCACCACCAACCACCCATCCCAACCCTCCACCCCATCACCACCCACACTCCCCGCCACCTACTGCCTTCATGTCCCCTTTTTCTCTTTTGTTTTTAAATAACTCACTGAGTTCCATTAGTGCTGCGTGCAGGCATGTAGGGCCATCCCCTGGAGCATGGGTAGCTTAGCTGGGACCATACCCCTGAAGAAATTGACTTTTCCTTCCCCAGCAGTCATCAACCGCTAGTAGCTCCTCACATAGCAGTGGACCTTTCTTTCTCTCTCTTTCTCTCTCCCATCATTCCCTCCTTCCTTCCTTTTTTCAAAAGATCCTTTTTTCAAGATCTTTCACTGACCTGGATCTCACCAAGTAGATTAAGTTGGCTGATCACATTTACTTCTCTCTCTCTCTTTCTTTATTCCTTTTCCATTTTTTTTTTTGGTGGGTTCCAGGGCTCTAACTCAGGTCCTCTGAAACATTTTGCTGACTGAGCCATCTTCCCAGTCTCAGTGAATTCTTAATGAATAAAATTTCAGAGCTCTGAAACTGGATTGAAATCATGCTGTGCCGTTGAGTGAGTGGCAAAGCCTCCAGAAGTTTCCTGAAGAATGACTATTTTGCTTTCACGAGCCTGGATGTAATGACACCTCCCTGGAAAGATGAGCCCTCTGGTCAGAAGTCTTTCCCATTTCCTCACGTGGTTGTCACAGGCTCTCCTCCTGGAGTCATTCTGCAGCTATATGAGGCCAGATTTGACCCTTGGGAGGATTGCGTCCTCTAGGACGTAAATACAGAACCATGGAAGACATGGGCAGACTGTTAGTTACAAGGTCCCTACTATCACAAACAGGGACTGTGGGTATTTTAAGAGTGAACATTCTCTTTAATCAAGAAAACTCAGAGGGGGCCCCAGACAACCCCAGTGACAAACAAAATGACTGATAGTTTGCCTCCAGCCAGGTATCTGTAGGGGCCAGGAGGAGCAGCCTCTAAGGGTCAGGAAAAGAGACTGTCTTCTGGACAGTCACTGTCAGATGACAGGGTCACGGGCCACTGAGCTCTGTCTGTTGAATTCTGAATGACTTCTTGGAGAGAAGAGGAGAAACTCCTGGAAGGATGCCTTATCAGTACTCTGGGGGTAACCCCAGGTGGCTCTGGCCCCACATGCAGCCAGTAGAACACTGCTGTGGATGCTTAGGAGAGTGACAAGGACTCTCCATTTCTAATAGTGGACATGTGCGTCAACCCAAGACTATCCTGTGTCGACACAAGTAACCACACCATTCCTCATCACCCTCAGGGGCATAAAAAGCCACGTGAATACCCTCCTCCACACTCACATGCTGGCAACCACTCAGCAATCACAGTTAAAATCTTCTCCCCAGTGGACAAAGCACTAACACCCAGAAAGGGGAAGTGACGTGCCCTGCCCTGGTGGGGAGCAAGGGAGCTGAGAAAGGCCGCTGGGTTGACGGGCGCTGCTGTCTGCCCTTCGCTGCCTGTCTCTGCTTTTGAGTTATGGGCTGGAATGAAGTGATAGATGCCAAGTGACCCCACAGCCGGGACTTTAATCCTCTCTGTGATGTAATTGGTGCTTACAAATCATCAAGACAGCACTCAGGCTTTGCCTCCTTTTCGACCCCAATGCTGATGATTTTGTAGGACTAAATACAAGAAGAGTATAAGGTGTACTTTGACCCCCAACTGGACATCTGTCTTCCGGACATTGTTCTATAATCTATCCTCCACATTCTATGTTTGGCCTTCCCATTAAATCTATGGCTATAAGGCATTCTAGTTACAGGCATGAGAGCTGGGGACAGAGTAATGGTGCCCGGCCCTACCACAGTCCCTGTTGGCTGTGTGGCTTTGGACAAGTTTCTTTGCCTCTCTTATAAGTTTACTATATATGAACATTAAAGGAAACAAACCAGATCCCCATACACAGACGGTGGTGGGGAGAGTCATCAAAAAGCCTTTTCTCTAAACTACAAACCAGATCCTCTTGTTTCTCTTGGCCTTGCTTCAGGGTGCCGAACTACAGAGGGAAAGGGAGGGGAACACAGGGACATTGAATTGCTGCTTTTAAGGAAGACAGAGTGGATGAGAATTTGGCCACAGCCCAAGTTCCCTCAAGCATCAATGGAGCAGTCACTGGCTATTTTTGATAAAGAGACTCGTATCAAACCAGGAACAGTGAGACCAGCAAAGTCTGAAACCTTGGGCTGCATCAGCTGGGGTGGGCCTCAGTAATGACCAAGGTCGCTTCAATACTAGTTTGGAAGCCATTTGAATTCAGGAACTTAAGTCACTGGGGAAGAACCAAGGGGTGTAGGTCTTAATCAGCACCTCAGAAGAGTTTTAGGTTAAGTTTTAGAACCCATGGTCCCAGGAACCTCTTGCTTACAATGAGGACCAGCTCTCCTTGATTTCTTTCCAGGCTGGACTTGTTTGCTGTAGATAAAGAGATCACTCCCTCTGGTAGGGCACCATCTCAGGGAGACAGGAAGTCAGCGGAGAGCAGACTATGGAGACAGGAAGTCAGCAGAGAGCAGACTATGGAGCGATGGCTAGGATGTGTTCCGGGTTTCAGGCAATAGCAGGTCTGCTCTCCTTTTACCGCTTGCATTAATGCTGTTGTGAACAGACTCCAGTGGTAGGAAAAGAAGAGGAAGACATCCAGAGGAAGGGCCCTCACTCCTCACAGGTCCTGTGCCTTAGAACAAAAGGTGCCTCTGTCCCCGAGGGTGATGATAAACAGCTTGGTTACCAGAAGCAGCTGCATCTTCGGGCTCTGGCCAGCAGAGGCCCAGACTCTCTGGACAGCCTTCCTCTGAGGTCAAGGGCTAAGAATGAATTGCAAATAAAAGCACCAGCCTTCTCTGTAGCTGGCTTACTCCAGGTACCCTGGGAGTAGCCAAAGCACAGTCTACGGCATGGCCGGTTTGATTATAGGCACGCACAAATTAGGAAATGTGTAGCACTAGATGGGCAAAATAATAGGTCAATTTATTAGCTGAGTGGATAGACAAATTTGGTGTTCTTTGTGCTCAGATCTTCAAATATTTACAACCGAGAACCTTCAGGAGTGACCTTTCTCTAGAGACTTCTGCAGCGTGAACTTTAGAGAGCCCTTTGCTAAGACTTTCTATGATGCCATTCCACATTCTGTCTAACAAATATTGGCTAGATTTTTCTGGGTCACTTAGGAAACATTGGATGGCAACGTTTTGAATGTTTCCGGGCGCTTAGGCTACACCCAGAACCCAGTGCTAACTACCCAGTAAAGAGGTCTCTTTGCTCAGCAAAGCAGATAGAACTCAACCTATGGCAATTTTACACTCTCCAGAGCACTTTGTTTGAGGTGGATGCTGGAGAGCCCTTCTAGAAAGTCCAGAAAATGTGGAATTATTTTGGGAACTATGAAACATTCATATCCTTAAAAAAAAAAAAAAAGTCCAAGATACCCCAGCTCCCAGCAATGTACTAACTAGAGAAAAGTAAGAACTTTTCTCTAGTTAGTACATTGACTGTATCCCAAAGGACCGTATGTCAAAGGTTTTGTCCTCGGGATAGTATGATAGAACCTTTGAGAACTGGGGTGCAGTAGGAATTCCTTAGGTTACTCAGGACATGTGGGACTCTGATCTTCTTTTTGATTCCTAGCCACAAGGTTAGCAGTTTTTCTCTGCCATGTTACAATTATGACATGCTATCTTACCACAGGCCAACCCATGGACCAATAGGTCATGGACTGAAAACTTCAAAACTGTGACCCCCCTCCCCATAAATGGATTGTCTTTGGGCTAGAGGGTTGTATCAGTGGGTAAAGTGCTTGTGGAGCAAGCATGGCTTCCTGGTTTTGGATCATCAGCATTGGGGTAAAAAGCTGGGCAGTTGCATGTGCCTATAACCCCAGTGCCTGGGGAAATGGAGAGAAGAGGATCCCGTGGACTTTCTTGCCAGTCAGTCTAGCTGAATCTTGAGCAGGTTTAGTGAGAGAGCCTGTCTCAAAAAGTGAAAAATGGAGAGTGACTGAGAAAGACATCTAATATTGGTCTTTGCCTTCCACATATTACCCCCCCAACAGACACAGACACACACACACACACACACACACACACACACACACACACACACACATACACAATTTTGTTAAGAGTGATAAAAAGCTGACTAACAGAATGTTTCTTTGAGACTTTGGTGAGATTGAGAACTTGACCTTACCAGTGTACCCTGGGTTGAGGAAGAGCTGACTGATAACTAAGTACACCACAACAATTGCCCAAAATCCTTTTGTCCCAGTACTCACCAGTGAGAGTGCTCAGCCTCTCCTGGCACACAGACCTAGAAGAATTAAGCAACTGTCAGGGCTAGAGATCAGATGGATGCCTCCCAAACCCCCAAAGCCATGCTGTAGTAGATGATAGATGATAAGTGCCAAGTGGAACATCTTTGAGCAATTATGAAAGTAATATGATGCTTTTGATTATTGAAGAATGCTTTGCTAAGCCTCAGATCCCTTATCTGTAAGGCAGGGCTAATAACATCCACTCACAGCATCCAGATCAAAACTGAGTGAGATAACAAGTGCACTGAGCTCCCAACGTTGTTTCTTGACTATAGAAGACTCTTGACACTCAACAGTTATGATTTTTACTGTTAGAATGGAAACAAAGAGCTGGGTTAGTTGAAGAGTACAGAGAAAGGGTGGGGGATCCTAACACAAGAAAAAAATCAATGAGCTTTGGTGCTGTGGGATGTCTTTCTGTATGCTATGAATATGTTTTGCTCTACCCTCTGCCATGTTGAAAGAAGGTATCGCCACATGGCAGAGGGTAGATAAGAAATATTGGTTAATTTAAAATGTAAGAGTTAGCTAATAACCAGCCTGAGCTATTAGCTAAGCATTTATAAATAATAAGTCTCTGAATGGTTATTTGGGAGCTGCTGCTGAGACACAGAAAAACTCCACCTACAGAATATATATCATACATGGACACAGTCCATTCAGTACTTTTTCAATGATTCTGCTATTGGTTGAATGACCCTTTCACTATATAAGACTTTGGTCTAAATGATATAACTTTCTCTATAACTCAAACTATCTTCAAATATGAAGTAGATATTGTGGGGTGAATAAAAGACCCCATTCTTTCTTTCCTTCCTTCCTTTCTTTTATCTTTTTTTTTTTTTTTTTTTTTTGTCAGCTACATATTTTTGGGTAAGTACCACCAGAGGACTTTGGTTACTTTGTGCTTTGGAAGTCATATGGATCTCTGAGGGGCTTCTGGTGAGGAGTGAGATAATGTATAAGCACTGCGATACACGGTGTGGTGGGGTATTATTGATATTTCAAGTGCTATGTATAGACTGATCAAGTAAAGATTTCTAAACATGTTTGGGCTCATGAATGTAAGTTGGAATAAATTTTTGGTCTTCATAAAGCAAACAGCTCTTATTTGTCTTGAAGTACTAGAAAAAAAAAAAAAAAAAAAAAACAACCTCAATCACACTATTACAACATAGAGATGCTGGCAACTTGACAAAGACCTTTTAGCTGTTTCTTTACCATTTACAAATACAGGAATGCTACTGGCCTGAAATAAACGGGAGGTGCAGATTTAAAATGGAAAGTACCATGACAGGCATCTGAAGTTTCTTTAGGATTAATCTCTGATTAAAGAATGGAAAATACTTTTGCAATGAAAAGTCTTGTCGTGAGGCCAAACACCTTTACTGGATTAATTTCCTCAGAGGAGTCGAAGCTTGATCTTGTCTTAGCACCTCGTCTCTCTGGTGACTGACACCTGCAGCCAGTGACCTCAGTATGGGAATCAAATTAAAAACTAAATTAGGTTAGCATTAAACTGCCCACAAACAACCTCAAATGCCTTCATATTCAACTTGTGTTTTAGTTACAAAAGTATAACATTTTGTGCATTTTTTATAATACATGCATGTTTAATTAAAATATGTTTACATGTTTAATTGCAAAAGAATCATTGTACACTTTTCTAAAAATATGTTTGTATGTTTATTTATAGAAAACTTGAATGAAGAAAAGCATAAAGCACAAAATAAAAATTATCCATAATCATACTCTATTTTAAACTTACCTTGTAGGCCTTTTATATGTATTTATACATTATATATATATATATGCTATATGTAATATACACTTTTAATAAGCTTATATTTACAAATGGCTAGGGATGATCTTTTTTTTGCGTGTGTATGTGTATGGTATACATACATGCATTTGTATTTATGTGGAGGTTCAAGGTTGATGATGGGTGTGTTTATTGGTATTCTCCACTTTATTTAGTCAGGGTCTATCACTGAACCTCACGCTTATAGACTTGGCTAGTCTAGCTAGCTGGCTTTCCACAGAGATCCAGTCTCCACCTCCTGAAGGCTGGAGTGGCAGATAGGTTGGCATGCCCACTCAGCTTTGGATGTGGATGCTGGGGATCCAAATTCCTATCCTCACATTTTCATGGCATGTGCCTTATCTACTGAGCTGTCTCTGCAGCCTGAAACTATTTACTTAATGTAGATAAGAAGCATTTCTCCAGGTCTTTGATAGTCTTCCTCTAGTGGCTGTAGAATACTCCTTCACACTGAGTTCTGCTGTGCTCTCTCTCAGCAGTTCAAGAAGCCCTCCGCCAGTCACACGGAGTCCACACTTGGCTGCCCACTCTGTGCTCTGGAGAATGTATGTTCAGGAGAGGACATCCCATGGAGGGCTGGCATGCTCTGCTGTCCCCACTGTCCTGCTCCTGGGCTATCCCATGAGTTCCATGGAATCCATGAGCAGTTGCAGGGTGTCATGACTGAGGACCTTTACAGTTTCAAATGACCTCTTCAAGGGGAGTCAGGGAGACTGTTTGGGGTTGAGGTTATCCTGCATATGAAGAGAGGTAGCCTAGTCCAGGAGTTAACATCAGAGGCTCCAAGGTCGGGCTGACTGGGTTTGAACAGCTTTCCTATCACAGACCAGCCACTGAATCTTGGGCAAAGCTCTTACCCTCACATGAAATGAGCATGTATTTCATAGAGTTTCTGTGGTAATTGACTAAGAAATGCAGACAAAATGTTTGATGATGTTTGACATATAGGCAGAGACCAGTAAATGTGAGCTAGGATCATTGTTACCTCATTATCTGAGTGGGGAGGAAAGTTTGTTGAGGGAACAAGGTGGTCTGAGAAGAGTCACAAGAAGAAATGGAGTCTGTAGAGTAGACCCTGGTGGGAGGTGCAGTTTTCTGTTTGCCATGTTGACTACAATAGGCAGCAGTGTAGATGTAACCAACTGCCTTATTAAATAAGAGACACAGAGCCAATGTAAAGATGAAAGCCAAAGAGGTCAGAGCTAAGAGTCTTACCCGCTTTCCGCCAGCTAGCCTCTCCCGCCAAGAGACCTCTCCAAAAAGGAAGTACTCCCTGTGCGTTCGCCTTTAAAATAAGAGTTCTGTTCTTCCTTCTCATTGGTTGTAAACCCAACTACGTGACTGCCTCGTCACTGCCTCTCTATACAGACCTCCAAGTCTTCTATGGTTGGTATTGAGATTAAGGGCGTGTGTCTCCAATGCTGGCTGTATCTTTGAACACACAGAGATCTACCTAGCTCTGCCTGCCGAGTGCTAGGATTAAAGGCGTGCACCACCACCGCCCTGGCTTTCGCTATGGCTTGCTGATAGCTCTGACCCCTAGGCAACTTTTATTTTATTAACATACAAATAAAATTTATTTATTAACATACAAATAAAATCACATTTCAGTACAAATAGAATACCACTATACAGCAGTTCTAAGATATTTGGCTAAACAAGTCTAGATAACATGATATAGTTCCTAGATGCCTAACATTTCAGTTATTAGACTTTGAGTAGATTGTTCTCCAAGGTGTGAGTAAGCTTCAGTCAGTCAGTGGAAGGCTGATGGGGGGCGGGGGGTAACGCCTTTTCAAGGGGAATACATTCCACCATCACACTAACTTTGGACTCTGAGTCATGATATCAACTCTTCAGGGATTCCAGACTGCCTTCCCTACTGATATTGAACTTAGCAACCCCCACAATCACATGGCCCAATTCCTGAGAAGAAATCTCAGTCTCAGGTAGGCAAATAGATAGACAGGCAGGCAGGCAGGCAGACAGACAGACAGACAGATAAATAGATGACTGCTATTTCCTATTGATCTGAGTCTCTGGAGACCCCTGACTGAAAAAAGTAGTCAGGTCAAATGAGGAAAAGGAATGTTTTGTTGAAGTCTGTGGAGGAAAGAAAAGAAGGGAGAGAAGGGGATTATTGGATACATCCAGAGTAGGGACTCAACTTTGATGTTCTTTGTAGCTCAAATACAGTTGCTGGTGTGTGAGTGCCCACTGAAAGAAAGGAGAAGGGAAGGAAAGAAAGAGGACATAGGCAAGAGAAGGAATTTTCCAGAGTTCTGAGGCAAGACTCTGTTCTGGTTGTCACTTTCTTTTTCTAGTCCTTGAAGTAACACAGTGTTCCCTTTCAGCATACATTAAAAACGAGCAACAAACATGGGTAACTTTCAATGTCTTCCAACTTCTTTGCTCTATTAGACACCTCTCTTATCTCTGCCACTTTGATACCTGGACAATGACATCTTCTTTTTAAATGACTAAGCCTAGACTCTGCCTTGGCATTTCTCTAGTGTGTTGATGATTATGGATTAGGTAGAGAGGTAGAAATAGGAAGATTAATGCCCAGATTGCTAGACAGCTCCATCCTGACCACCAGGACTCCCATCAAGCCTTCACTTGATTAGACACATTGCCTTCTGTCCCTAGTATGCACCATCATCACCCGTGACACAGCCACATTCTTGCACAGGGTCCCAAGGATATGTCCCTAAGAGAACATCCCCCGCTAAGGACAGTCCTAAGAAGGTCTGCTGGAGTGAAAGTAGAAATAGAAGGGGACAAGTTAGCAACTTAGGGTTAGCTCGGATCCTCTTCAGAACCCCGGGATGGATTTCTCTTATGATGACATTGTAGCAATCTGGGGAGCTTGATGCTCAGACTCTTTTTGCCTTCTAGTCAGAGAGGCAATAATTTGGCTAAGATGGGACCTGAATTGAAATAACTACCCCTGGGGTGGGGATGGGGGGCACTTTCCAATGGAAGCAGGTGTGTCGAGTATGGGGTTTTCACAATGGAGACAATGAAGATCGGAAAGGCATCAAGACTCGAGCGTGAGGAAAACACATCGCTTTGTGGATTATATTTTTTCTAGGATCCTTCTCACGCCCTCACTCATGCAATTCAGTTGAGTATTTGTTAAGCCTAAAATAAGCAAGATGATCAAGTATGTGCCATTAAGGAAAAGGGTAGAAAAAATGTGAAAGGAGCTTTAAACTCTCTTTCTATTGATAAATGAAGTTCTAGAAATCACCTAGGATTATTTCCAAACAAGACAGCACTGAGAGATAAGTGAGATAAGTGGTCCTACATCCAGTCTCCTCTCTCTCTCTCTCTCTCTCTCTCTCTCTCTCTCTTCCACATTTCCTAGATACACTGCAGAACTGCTCCTTTGCTAGTTCTGTTTCTGTCTACCTGAGGTCTATTCTTAACAGTCAATTCCCATTGCAATGTATATTCACCCACGGTCCTGATCCTCATCACTGGGAAGTAACCCTCAAGGACAATGTCCTTTTAAGAAGTTTAGTTGGCAATGCAGCTGTCTCCCCAAAGTCTGACCCTTCTGACTGACAAAAGATGGTAAATTATAAATATGCATGTGTGTTATGAATGTATATAATAAAATACACATACTATATACATAGGCATATTTGCATACACATATGGCAGCGAGCTTTGAGGGCTGCAGAGTGTTGGGCCATACCATATTTCTAAGAATACAGGTTTTATGGGACAAGAACCTCAGGAGATGTGAACAGGTATACTATAAAAGCAAAAACAAAACAAAGCCTGAACTTAAAGGAATGTAGAAAGTATGACACACCTTTCCTGGGGGAATCTCTCCTATCCCAGTTTAGCATGGAAAAATCTTAATTCCCTACAGTGAAGAAACTAATTAAGTTTTGATATTGTTTCATACCAAAACTTCAACAGGGGGTTCTTTGACCCTTTATGGAAACATGGTCCTATAGGCCAGCAGCTTGGGAAATACACACCTGTTTTAATGAATTTAAGAAAATAAGTAGAAACTGATATTTCAGATGACTTGGGAAAGTAGAGAGGAACATCTTGGATTGAGAGGGCTGGTTATAAGGGGAGGAAGTGTAGCAAGAACCTTAAAAGGTCTTATTAATAAAAAACTCAGGGGTCAGGTATTGGGGTGAACACTAAAAGATCAGAGAAACAGAACAAGCCACATCCAACCTCACCTTGCCAACTTCTCAGCTGATCTTATTTCCTCAAACTGGAAGCCTCTGAGTCCTCACCCGAATGGATCTCAGCTGAACTGCTGCTCAAAAGCCTAAAAGCTTAAAAGGCTTCTAGTTCCTGGTTTTCACACCTTATACACCTTTCTGTTTCCTGCCATCACTTCCTGGGATTAAAGGTGTGTCACCCATGCCTGGCTGTTTCCAGTGTGACCTTGAACTCACAGAGATCCGGATGGATATCTGCCTCCAGAATGCGAGGATTGAAGGTGTGTGTGCCACAATTTTCTGGCCTCTACGTCTAATCTAGTGGCTGTTCTGTTCTCTGACCCCAGATAAGTTTATTTGGATACACAATATATCAACCACATTTCCCCTTTTTTGTCTAAAATAAAAAAGTTATAACTAATATAAGAAAAAACTATATACAGTGAGTATATACAATAGATACAATCAAGAATTACATTAGCAATGTCTAGTCCATTAACATTTGACAGATTCAGACAAAAACTCCATTATATACATTAACAATATCCAGTCCATTAACATTTGACAAATTCAGACAAAAAATTTCATTACTTATCCTATTCAAGACAAGTGGTTTCTTTTTAAAAGTAGATTCAATAATCTACCTTTTTATCTTATCGAGGAAGAGATTCACCACCGATTCAGTGGTACCTTGATGCCTCATAGGGTGGACATCCAGCATCCTCCTTCACTTCCAGCCAACTTGCCTATCCTTCAGCAAGTTTCCCCCAAGCCTACACCTCCTCTTTTGATGTCAGCCCCCTTTTCACTCAGGATTCCATCAAGGAGACCCCTTCTCAGCCTGTGTTGCTCTTTCTAGGCCAGGTTCCTTGGTGCTGGCACAAGCCGTGGTTTCGCTTTCGCACACCAAGAGAGAGGGGGCTCGTTTTTTTTTTCTGATTGCTTGGCTGGGTGCCTTTTCCTGGATACATCATCATATGTTACCCACAGAGCACGGCTATACTTTGTTTCCAAGATTCCAGCAGGATGGAAGGTTAGCTTCATTTTAAGATTATATGTGTGTACTTCAACTATTTAAAAAAGAAACTATGATGAGAAACACACACTCCTGTTTGACACACACCAGGTCTTAGCATCCTGGAGACCACCATTACAGTGGTTTTACTGCTGGGCAAGCTTGGCTTAGTTCAAACCCCAGAAAGAGCATTTCTCTTGACATCTGTGTACATATTTGAATGTTTTATTGATGTGTCTTTGAATAGAGTTTGTATTTCTATCCTGATCTGTTCCAAAATTCATGTCTGTCCATGTCCCCTCAGGTAAATTATTCCAAGAGTACACTCTTCGTTAACACAGGAGTGGCCACACTCCATTATATCTTAGGAAAGCTTGGATTCATATGTTTAGTACTGTGTTGTCTCAAGGGGTGAAAAATCAGCTGCTTAACAAGAGGACATGTAGCACATTGCACTGTGATGGTAGCATATATAGTGGTTTAATGAATCACATTGTCCCCTTTTTGTGCCTTCATAAGCATTATACATAAATATGTCAATGTGTGCAGCAGCTTATTTATTTTTATATTTGACTCCTTTCTACATTATATTTTATAACAGAAAAAGAATCAAGATTAAAATGACACATCTGACTAGAAACTGAAAGCCATTTGTGGGGAAAAAAGAGGTCACATAAAGACAAGCTGACCATTACAGTTACTTCTCATTTGGGGTCACCTTTCATGTTCTCAAAGTCTCTGTACACACTTCACGTAGTAAAAATGTGCAAATAGTTTTCTGTGCCTGCCAAGGGAAGGCCTGCTGTAGTCTTTGGACACAGAATATAATGAGAATATTGGCATCCTGCAGTGTTGCTGGGGCTTATTGTTCCTGGACAACAGGAACCCCTATGAACCCCAGTTACAACTGACCATCAAAATCCATATGCTAAGTCAGAGGGGATGCTCTCAGAAAAAAATGGAGTGTACCCTTGGGGGAAGCTTTGCTAACTGTTAATCATGCAGCTGACGGCTGTGAAAATTCAACCACTACCGTCACCCAACAGGAGTGCAGCATGAAATGCAGAAGTGTTCAACTGGAGCTCTCACTTCCGTGACATCTGTATAGCTCCAGCATGTGATGTTTCGATTTTCCTTGGTATTATAAATCCACACAAGCAAACATGGGAAAGATTTATTACCTTGTAAAACTCTTGACATATGCACAACAGAAGAAGACTTTTTTAGGTGTTTAGATGAGGTTTTATTATATTGTCAAATAAATTGGCAAAAAATATAAGCCAGCTGAACAAGCACCATGAAAACACTAGCATAGAAAAGCCTCCAGTGGAGACAGTCACACCAAAGCCATTATCATCTGAGCCTACAGAGTCTCCTTGGGCGAGTGCGTACCTTCGGCTATTGGCAGAATGACTGTGCCTTTCAAAACTGGTTTCAAATTGAGTTTAGGAAGGAACAGTAATGATACCGTGAGCTTTAAATTTTATTTATTATTTGTTTATTTATTTATTTATTATTTGTATGTGTGTGTGTGTGCCATAGCACATATATGGCGGCCGAAGGGCAACTCTGTGGAGCCATTTTTCTCCTTCTATTTTTTCCCCTCAGGTCACCAAAGCTCACTCAGCAAATGCCTTTACCAGCTGAGCCATCTTGCCAGCCTTACACTGTGTACTGGCTTGCTAGTTTTATGTCAACTTGACACAAACTAGAGTCACTGGAGAGGGGGGAGCTTCAGTTGAGAAAATGCCTCCATAAGATCCAGCTGTTAGGCATTTTCTTAATTAGTTATTGATGGGGAAGGGCCCAGCCCATTGTGGGTGGTACCAACCCTGGGCAGATGGTCCTGGGTTCTATAAGAAAGCAGACTGAGAAAGCCATAGGAAGCAAACCAGTAAGCAGCATTCCTCCATGGCCTCTGCATCAGCTCCTGCCTATAGGTTCCTGCCCTGCTTGAGTTCCTGTCCTGACTTCCTTCAGTGATGGACTAAGACATTGAAGTACAAGCCAAATAAACCATTTCCTCCCCAACTTGCTTTTGGGCATAGTATTTCATCACAGCAATAGAAACCCTAACTGAGACACACTATGAGCTTTGATGTTCAAGATGAATGATGAACCATAGAATTTACATTTTCACAGCAAAGATCAACACCAAATAAGACAAGAACTAACTGTTTTCATTTATTTATTTGTCAGTATAAAAAACACACTACACTGTCTCTTGGTTATAACAAGTTGGAGAAGTAAAGTTGTGTGTGTGTGTGTGTGTGTGTGTGTGTGTGTGTGTGTGTCTATGTTGTGTAACTCTCTTTTTTATAAGTTTTTTTATTAAGAGATTTTCTATTCATTTTACATATCAACCACAGATCCCCCTGTCCTCCCTCTACCCGTCCCCCAGTCTTCCCCCCAACACACCCCCTATTCCCACCTTCTCTAAGGCAAGGTCTCCCATAGGGAGTCAGCAGAGCCTGGTACATTCAGTTGAGGCAGGTCCAAGCCCCTCCTCCCTGAACCAAGGCTGTGCAAAGTGTCTCACCATAGGCACTAGGCTCTAAAAAGCTGGTTCATGCACTAGGAACAGGTCCCAATCCCACTGCCTGGGGGCCCCCTAAACAGTTCAAGCTAAACAACTGTCTTGCTTACCCAGAGGGCCTAGACTAGTACCATGGGGGCTCCTCAGCTAGCAGTCCACAGTTCATGTGTTTCCACTAGTTTGGCTAGTTGTCTCTGTACTTTTATCATGGTCTTGATATCTCTTGCTCATAGAATCCTTCGTCTCTCTCATCGATTGGACTCCTGAAGCTTCGCCTGGGACCTGGCCATGGATCTCTGCTTCCATCAGTCACTGGACGAGGGTTCTATGATGACAGTTAGGGTGTTCAGCCATCCTATCAACAGAGTAGGTCAGCTCAGGCACCCTCTCGACCATTGCCAGTAGTCTATAGTGGAGTCATCCTTATGGATTTTTGGGAACCTCCCTAGCACTCTGCTTCTCCCTATTCCCATGATGTCTTCATTTATCATGGTATCTCTTTCCTTGCTTTCCCACTCTGTTCCCATTCCAACTTGAACCTCCCACTCCCCTAAGCTCTCATCCCCTGTCCTTTGCCCTTCATTACCCCCCTCACCCCTGGTTTGCTCATGTAGATCTCATCCATTTCTCCATCACTGGATGGCGATCCATACGTCCTTCCTAGGGTCCTCCTTACTAGCTGGAGCTGTGGGTTGCAGTCTGACTATCCTTTGCTTTATATCTAGTATCCTGTCAGAATGGTTAAGATCGAAAACACTGAAGACAGCTTATGTTGGAGAGGATGTGGAGCAAGGGGAACACTCCTACGCTGTTGGTGGGAATGCATATTTGTACAGCCATTTTGGAAATCAGTATGGTGATTTCTCAGAAAATTTGGAATCAACCTTCCTCAAAACCCAGCTATACCACTCTTGAGCATATACCCAAGGAATGCTCAATCATATCACAAGGACACATGTTCAACTATGTGTCCCTCCCAAATAAGCAGCATTATTTGTAATAGCCAGAACCTGGAAACAACCTAGATGCCCCTCAACTGAAGAATGGATAAAGAAAATGTGGCACATATACACAATGGAGTACTACTCAGCAGAGAAAAATAATGACATCATGAGGTTTGCAGGCAAATGGATGGAACTAGAAATATCATCCTGAGTGAGGTAAACCAGACTCAGAAGGCAAACGTGGTATGTACTCACTCCTAAGTGGATACTAGATATATATAACTCTCTTAGTTAGAGTTTCTATTGCTGTGAAGAGACACCATGACCACAGCAATTCTTATAAAGGAAAACATTTAATTGGGGCTAGCTTACAATTCAGAATTTTAGTTCATTATTGTCATGGCGGGTGGTATGCAGGCAGACATGGTGCTAGAGAAGGAGCTGAGAGTTGTGCATCTTAATCTGCAAGCAGCAGGAGTCTGTGTCCCACACTGGGCATAGCTCCAGCATAGGAGACCTCAAAGCCCACCTACCACAGTGACACAATTTCTCCAACAAGGCCACACCTACTCCATCAAAGCCACATCTTGTAATAGTGCCATTTCCTATGGGGGGGGCTACTTTCAAACCACCATAATACTCTAGCCTTACGTATATGTATAAATTGAGCCTTATACATATTACCCATTAAAATTAAACCGGGGCCAGAGAGATTGCTCAACAGTTAAGAGCACTTGCTGCTCTTCCAGAGGACCTAGTTTGGTTCCCAGCCCCCACATGGCAGCTCACAACCATCTCTAACTTTAGTCCCACAGGATTGCATGCTGTCCTCTAGGGCATCTGGCTTCAGTTACACATGTGGTATACAGACACACATGCAGGCAAAACACTCATACACATAAAGTAATAAAATCAATCTTTAAGAAATAAAAAACTCCTGTTGCTCTTTAGATTAAGTCTATTGTACATTCTAAATTATTGAATACATACCCTATACTTAATTTCATGGAACAATGTTGGCAGAAAGTGCAGCAAGCTCCATGTGCCCTTCCCTTCCCCCTCAGTGTCCCCTAACATCAGCATCTTGCACTAGTGTGGTACATTTTTTACAATTGATAAACTAAGATTTATAATTAGTTCATACTATCATTAATTAATGCCTATGGTTTGTCTTAAGGCTCATTCTGTGTATGTTCTATAGATTTTGACAAGTGTCTATAATGGCATATGTGCATATCGCAGTGACCTACAGAATGATACCATTGGCCACAAGATCACTGACATTTTAGTGATCTGGAAAATCCCAACAGGAGAATTGGGAAATCCATAACCCTTTGCTCACAGGGGCAAATGAAGAACCAGCAATGAACTCAGAGCACACATTCCTCCCATCTGACACATTGTTCAACAAGTTTCATGTTTCTGCTCTGATCTGGAGGATAACAGGGAAGTGGGTAGGGTAGGAAGCAGAAGTGGGTCAGAAGTGGGTAGGAAGCAGAAGTGGGTCGGAAGTGGGTAGGAAGTGGAAGTAGGTAAGAAGGTTGTGATGCAGTGCATCAGCCATGACTACACCTTGATCGCAGCTTATCACTCACCTCCTCCCATCTCAGATTCCTGATCAACAGAGGGAAAGGTAGGGCCTCATAACGGCAGAACAATTCCAGCTCCACCTGAGGGAAGGCATAGAGATTACAGGTGGGGCTGATGTGTGTTGAGAAGATTGGAAAACATTTACTTGAGCCCCAGGGATTTTTTTTTTTTTTTTTTTTGGTTTTTCGAGACATGGTTTCTCTGTGTAGCTTTGCACCTTTCCTGAAACTCACTCTATAGCCCAGGCTGGCCTCAAACTCACAGAGATCTGCCTGCCTCTGCTTCCCGAGTGCTGGGATTAAAGGCGTGCGCCACCACCGCCTGGCTGGATTTTTTTTTTTAATGCTGACCACATGTGTAGATTCCACTGATTTTTAAAAAGTAGCCAAAGAGAACAAAAATATAGAGTTTTATACTTTGTGTGGTTACAGACTTAACCAGGAAATAATATGCTTAGGCAATGGCTAAAATAAAAAAGTAATCATATAGATTATTCATAGTTAATAACCAAGAACACAATTATCTTCAGTTCACTTCAGTGCATGTATAGACTCTAAGCGGACATTTTTCTTGTGACAGAAAGCAAGCTTGTTAGTAATTATGAAGATGCTCCCAGAAGGTGCACTCTTCTTTGCTAACCTAGTGAGACCATTCTAAAGTTGGTCCACAGTAAAGAGCATAAAATCCAAAGAGCAATCATAAATGCCTACGGATTCTGAAGCCCTAGGTTCTGTATTGAAAACATTTTTAACAGTCCTCCACTGCGAAAGAACAGCACATCCAAAGGACCATGTAAACATAGACAGTTAACAGCAACTAACATTCACTTTAAGCTTTGGGTCCTAAGCACTTCACATGGATTACGCCCTTCTATCTACTCATCCATCTTATGAAGTAAATACTATTATTATCTCCATTTTATAGACATGGAAAGTAAAGCAGGGAGACACGAAGTAGCCTGTCCATGTTCTGTCTGGGACCTAAGCCTGGGCTGGCTGACTCCCACTCCCTGATTCTCAACCACTAAACTATACTGCTGTAAGCTGTATATTTATATTT
>CABHPR010121188.1:3589-13902 GCA_902168415.1 Peromyscus melanophrys
GAGAGAGAGAGAGAGAGAGAGAGAGAGAGAGAGAGAGAGAGAGAGAGCGCAAAGACACACACCAAGATTTACAGAAAGTACAGACACATAAAGCAAAGACATACACACACAGTAAACACAAAGACATAGCAAACATGAACACACATACACACATATATCAAATACACACATACATACACAACCATCACATACACAGCAAACACATACAAACACACACACAGAGGAAATACACAAAACAGCAAACATGTATAACATACACACAAACAACAAATATTTACAGCACACACACACACACACACACACACACACACACACATCCACCTACACAGCCAACATGCCCACGCACACACTTACTACTCACAGCAAACAAACACACACAAGCATATTATAGTGACACTTTATGCTGATGAATTGAAAAGTGCTTTCACTAACAGTGTTAGTTAGAAATAAGTCTTCTAAATAAAAATTACATGGACTGGTGAGAGCTGAGAAGGATAAGGGACGTAGGAACACCTTTAACAGAAAGAACAACGTGTGTGAACACAGGTCTGAGTCTGAGGCTTCTGCCAACTCCTTTGTCTATAGGGCAGTGATATGGAAACGGGAAAGGGAGAGAGAGAGGAGGAGGTAGAAGAGAAAGACCCGGTGAGCCAGGGAGAAAACCCCAAAGGTATCTGGAAAATCATGTTGTCTCTCTCTATTGTCTCTCTAGTGGACTTCTGATTGTCTTTCCTCTTTTCTCTTAACTGGTTATTTTTGTTTAAAAATAAGAATTGCACAAATCTGCATTTGTGCCCAGATTTAGCAGACTTTTTATTGAAATAATTAAATACATTATTTAATAGCCTATTTGGAGTTTCTGCTGAATATGAGAAAAGCTAGGAAACATGTTGACTATAAATCATAAAAGGAGTTGTATGTACACATGATACTATTCCAAAATGCTGACACAGGAGTCTGGGTCATTGGGCTCCACTGTGAACCTAAGCCAAGGTTCTAGCTGTGCATTTATGACTTAGATACTAGCTTGTGGCAAGAGCAGGAACCTGAGGGCTAACATCCTGAACAGCATGCAAACTGGAAATGGCATGAGTCTTTTCACTTTCAAAGCCCTTCTCCAGTAACACACTTCCTCCAATAAAGTCACTCCTCCTAATCCTTCCCAAACAGTGCCACCAACTGGGGATCACGCATTCAGATGCCCAAGACTATGAGGGGCATTTACCATTCAAACCACCATAGCCAATTCCTAAGTGCAACAACGTCAGTAGGAATAGCAATATCTATTCTGGAATCCACAGATGCCCTTTCTAAGAGTGACTGGGGAGACCTGCACAGCCAGCAAACTCGTTCCTTTTATTTTACATAATAAGGAAAAATAAGCAAACAATGAAAAAGAAAATAAAAGGGTATCTTTAATCAGCAGCATCTTCTAAAGGAAAGAACAAACCACTCCCTCAATACAAATCAAATTTCTACATTGGGCAGTCCCTCCAACAGCCTTCTTTGTCCCATTCTGCCCATCACAGTAACTGCAAGTTGCTTGGGCAGCAGTCAGCTTCCTCAGCCAAATGCAGGCATGTCTGCCTTACCTGCCTGAGCTGCACTTTAGCATCTGGAGAGCTTCATCAACAGAAGAGCAGTGCCCCATCCTTCTCTAACCTGTCAGCGAGGCCAGGCAACGGCTTTACACATCCACCCACGCAATTTCACTGTTCCCAAGTTTAGGACACGCTGTCTTAACACGTCTGAGATCCCCTGCAGCTAGCAGACTCTGCAATTTTTACCTGTCCAATCTCAGGCCACGGGTTAGGACTTTTCTCTCCATCTGAAACCACAGCCCACTCATTCTCACTGTTTCCTTAGTCTGTGTTATAGATTTGGAGATTTTAGCCATTTAATTTCTAAGTAACATCTGGTACATTTTTATACCTAGATTTACATATTCAGTCACAGTTGCTACATCTCCATAAGACTCTAATTTTATTTTTATTTTTATTTATTTATTTATTTATTTTTGCTGTAGTTTCTGCTTCACTGATAACCTGACAGGGGCTCTCTGCAATGTTGCAATTATTTCACTTAAATAATTTTGGCTTGTAAATACCACACCCCAACATTCAAAGATAATTACAGCCATAAAAGTAGCATTAGAAGGAGAGCCAGTTCAGATTGAAATTTAAATGCTTGCTTCCCCCATCTCTCCAATTCTAATGGCTTAAGGAGACAACAGGAGCTGGCTGTCATGCAGGAGAGGAGGCGTTCAGATTCTGCCCCTCCTTTGGGTTATGAAACTGTGGACAAACCTGACCCAAAGAATTAAATTTCTGCCTAGAATTACACACTGGAGAGAGGGAGGGCACAGGGCCTGGTGCAGCAGAAGAGGAACTTGCCTCGGAGGAGGAGACCTCACATAGCACTCAGGGCTTACCTCAGTTAACACCAGCTCCTCCTGGCTTTTGTCTGTCTTTTCTGTTAAACCACAACACTGGCGCAGACCAGTCAGCGAGAAACTCATTTTTCTCTCTCCTGGTGTGGCCAAATTGTAAATCCAGTTTTCTTATTTGAAGATACAAGGAAAGTCTAATGCTGCCTGTACATCTAAGTGCCACAGTGACAATGAGTGGAAGAAGACAGTTTGCCCCACTGAGAGCAGCCTGGACTGCTGGATGGCGGACTTATTGCCGGCCCAGGCTTTTGTATATGAGCAAGACAGATGCTGTGTGTGTGCAGATGGGAATTCAGGGTTTATAAGGCAACTTTAATTAATGATTTCATTCAACCATAAAATAAGGGCATTTTCTGTGTAATGCAAAACATGCTTGGAGCCTATGGATTATAATATGCTAATACCGATTTCTCTTTAATGAAAGTCCCATTTCTGTGCAAGAATGGCTTTTGGAAAACAAATATGTTGTTAGTGGCAACATGTTGGCAAGCACATGGGCCAGCTTGGAGACACCGGCCATTATCAGGAGGAGCAGACAAAGTTGCTGTGTGTTTACAATTAAGTTAAATCCAGATGGAGCTTCACCACTACTGTTCTTTTGGTTAAAATTACCACTGTGCTATCCAAGATTATAATTCAATAACTTACGAAAATTTAGCAGGGTTTACACTTCAGTTTTATTTGAGACTCTGAAACTGAAATAGCATCAAAGTAGTATTGTTTTTCAACTAGTTCATTTTAAAAAGATGAAAGCTGTGCATCAACTTACGAGCCCCATAGTGTTAAGATCGTAGAATACCGGCCTACTTATTTATTACATTAAAAATGTAAGCAAGCATCCCCTAGCCATTGAACCAAATCACAAACCAATCCACCTTATTAGATCTTTTGGCCCAGTAGTGAAGGATGTTTAAGAAAATGTATTTGCTAGCATCTTTCATCTGTACGTTAGTATCTCAAACTTTAGTGGCTATGACTCATACATGTTCATGTTCTTTACTACTTAAAATAGGCACAAGCTATGCAGTCTATATATGCATATGTAAAGCAAAATGCTAGAGCCCATGGTATTTCCTGTTCTAGTCTGGTCTAATTTTTAAATATTCGATTAACCAAATTAGTTCCAGTACCCAGTAGTTGGTTACTACCTTCAATGGAACAACTGTTTTAAGCTTCATTTTATGGCACAACGGGAAGGAAAAATGACTCCGAAACAATAGTTTTGTAGCATTATGACGTCACAGTTAGAAGATGAGACATTAGTTGCTTAGCTCAAATGTAAAGGGTCCTTAGAGCAGACATGAGACTACATGTTAATATTTGTTAAAACTGGTTTAAAGTATTTCTGTTATTTTACCAGTATTATTTTGTACTAGCCTCAGAATAAATTCATGTAAAGGTTAATACTAAGAACACATTTCTTAGAGGTGTTTTACTTGACAGAATCAGAAACCTCCAGGAGGCTCTACTTTCTCCCCTCTCCCCTTGGTTTTGAGAAACGATGGGTCCATTTTGTGCAATTGTGGGAGCTTTATTCTCCAATCCTTCTGGAGCCCAGGAGTGGGCAATTCTGTATTCTTCACACGTTTTCTTGCTTAAACTGAAGCTGCCCAGGTTTCTCAAGACGTTCTTCCTGTGAAGAACGAAACTAATGATGCCTCTGGGGCTGCACAGGTGGAACAGCTTAGCATTGAGCTCGGTACAAACTCTGAGGTCTGTATGTTGCGATACTGGCTCCCGAGCATCCGGTGTGTTTGAAGCATATCTGTTCTGTCTGTGTATGGTGACTGCCTTTTACTGTCCGAATGCTGTTTCTCTCATCTTTGTTAAGTAGGTAACTGTGGACCCCAAGTATCCTATCAACATGAGTCTCAAGCCTCTGTTCTCTTCTGCTTAAGACACCACGGCAATGTGCCCATGGAATCGTGGCTTTTCCAGGGGATTCCTAGAGTCACATCATTCGTGTTTTTTTTTCCTGGTTTATAGCTCTGTTTCTAAGCTCATGACATTAAGGGAAGTTCAAAGAACTATAAAGCATGAACATAGAATAAAATCTATTGGTTTCCTCTATCCAAACACCTGGTTTTGATTAGTTTGTCTTTTGTTGATGAACGTATACCTCTGCATGCACGCAGACATCTGGAAGGTTGGGCTTCACCAAAGACGGTGGAAGTACATTCTGTTATTATCTTATGTTATCTCTTCCACGGGGTGATGTTCAGGTGGCAGGCTGGCATTGCCTTCACAAGTGTCTCCTGTGACAGAGTCTCTGACCCTACACTCCCTCAAGTTGTTGAGGCTCTTGCCTTCTTCTCCCAGCTACGTTTCTTTATTTGGAAACACAAGGGCACTGATGACTGATCCAGCCAGTGTCACAAACCTCAGGATGTTCCTTTGTCAGCTTGAGAAACTCCATAGAAGTGTCACCATGGATTTGAGCTGGATCATTACTCCAATCATTATGAGCTAGGATTAGACCTGCCACATTTACCAGCCACTCACTTAATATCAGAACCTTTCTAGTCAGACTTTCAGTAGCTAAAGATATAAATATGGTTTATCACATTTTTTAAAAGTTCATCCTCAATAATTAAATTGACTATAGTTTTAAAATACTTAATTCTTAATAAGACAGTGATAACCAAATACCTAGTGTAGTGTTGTATATTTTAAATTTAAATACGTGACTGTAGTTTCTCTTTCCTTCACTGCTACAATGTCTTTTAATGCCTGTATATGTATTTTATTTTTCCGTAATAGTGGAATATTAAAATGACGTCATGTTTGTCCCGTGACTTGAGTGATGAAATAAAGTCATTGTACATAAAATCTAATGAAACACAATGTTAAGGACACAAATTAATACAAAGTCTATAAAGAACATAAAAGAACTTTGAAAGTACAATGTGATTATTTATTGGACAGAACACTGGGCACATGAGGTTGTGTGTCATTGGTGGTTTTCACTCATGGAAGGACGCCAGATACCTTTCATAGCTTCCAAACTTGCTGCTTTTTCTGCACTGTCCATCTATCACTTAATGGCTTTAGTTAACAGCTGTTGTGCATTTATTCTTTGGCACCTTCCTTGTTTCATCAAAATAGTCTCTCTTCCATATGAATGTCTATTCTGCCAATTCTTGTGGCATTGACTGTTTAATTATAATGCATGTATACAAAATTTCAAATTGCTACACATCACTTATGGATATGTATGCACAAGTTTATTTGTGACAGGGCAAAGGTTCCTCCATCTTGTATCAGCTGCAGCCTCTTTGATTTAACTTAAAACCACCACCACCACCACCACCCCCTTTTCTACTTCCACTGTGAAAAGTCCTGTGGGAAAGTATCCAACCCTGTTCTAGAAACTCAGGGTCAAAATGCCCCAGCTAACTGCATATTTTTGGCTTCTGTTAAATTGCTTGCTTGCTTGACTTCCTTCTGCAACTACCAACAACCAACCAGGATATATGTAGTTTCTCTATGTTGTTTGACTTTAAGAGCTCCCTGTAAAATTCATTCAGGGCTGCTCTGTGAGAAGTGCAGATAGCTCTCCAGGTAGCTAACTGACAGCCTTAAAACAGACTCTTAATTCAGATTTTGGTCATGATGAGTGGTCTTTGGGTCTCTACCCTGCAATACTTACTGGCTGAGAATTTATAATTAATAATAAGTCTCTGTGCATTTGTTTATTTGGGAGCCAGTGGTCTCGACACAAAACTCTGCCTACAGAGCACCTCAATAGACATTTTTGTAGAGTATATGCCAACAAAAGATTTAAGGAAAGAAAAGGTTAATCTCGCTAATCACCATAAAAATGTAAATTAAACCACAATTAATCACTGCCTCACACTCTTACCAATAAATAAATAACATCTAGGCTGGAGAGATAGATGACTCAGAGGTTACGAGCGTAAGAGCAAATACTGCTCTTGCAGAGGAGCTGGGTTAAGGTCCACACCCACAATGCAGTGCACAGCTCCAGCTCCAGAAATTCCAAGGCTGTCTTTAGCCTCTTCAGGCTGCTGAGCACATGGGATGTACATAAACTCACACGAGCTCCCACATATACAAGTTAAAAATAAATACATACATAATTTAAAGACAATAGACAGTAGTGAGAACATGAAGGGTAAGGACCCTTGCACACTTAGAGAGAAGGAAACTTGCATAGTGATTGCAGAAACCATGTGAAAGTTACACAGAGTATTGAATAAAATTAGCAATATGACCTAGTAATTGGCTCCTTGGTGTATATTTACAGAAAAGGTGGGTATGAGGAAGAGATGCTCACATTGTAATTTGCATAACTTGTAACAGCTAAGATAACACACACCATTAAGAATATCAATTCATTGTATACTTAGGAATTACAGTGAATTAAACATCACCATCCAATGCAATCAATGCACGTTCACAGATAGGAAACAGAAACATAAGTTTGATAAAATAAAAACCTTTTTTTCTTTTATTCATAGTTCTTTTCAGCTAGGGCAGTAATTAAGTAGAAATTGGAACTAGCTTTGATATTGCCTGGGGAAAATTAGCAACAGATTTATTGTAGTTTTCTGATATTATCTTTGTTTACACTGATATCTTCAGGAACTGAGTATTTTCAGGAACCATTGTTGTTTCAGAATTTCATTAGGAGAATATGTGGTAATAACACAGGCTGCTCCTTGGAGGTGGACAGAATCATTTAGTGGGTTACCTCATTGAAGACCATGACCTTGAAGATTTACCTTATTGGCATTGTATTGTCAGGAATTTCTAAGATTTATAGAGTCAGGCTTCACTCCTGGGTGACATAAAGAGTTTTACCGGGTTTTAAATCTGGCATTCAAGAAGTGTTTGGGATTCTGTACCACATAGTAATAAAGTGTGACGCAGATCACTGTACACACAGGGAAAGTCTTAACCTGTCGACTTTCAGCCAACCTGTGCAGATCTTGTCTGCTGGACCTGGGACCTGAGGACCTGAAAGAATGGGGCAGGCTACAGTCTAATGCTGTAGACACCTTACTTCAGTTTCAGTGTGCTTTACACAGGAATGAAACAGAGAAAGCAATGTCTGAGGAAGGTTGTTTGAGTTCAGAAAAACATGTAAATAAACGCTAGTAAGCACATACAAAATAATTAACAGAGCAGCCCTTTCCCTGAACTTTCTCAGGACAGACCAGTGTAAACACAATTGCCTGGCATGTACTATAGATTATATCTGGGGAACCATGAAAGCAAGGCAGAGGCCATATCCGGATTCAGGATGTGCTGACCAGAATGGGTTTCTACAGCTATGTTCTGACATCCAACAAGAGTAAACATGTCTTATAAGTTGAATGTAAATGTTTCACACAGGAGGTATGAAATCACGTCCAAGAACAATCCAGGGGACAAAATGCCCTTTGCCTTTTTCCTGGAGCCTCTCTCACAGTTCCCCAAGGCCTTGTCCGCCGTGCATCATTCTTTTGACCGTGTTCCGACAGTAACCAAAGCCAGTTTCTCAGAAGTGCTAACATCTAACTAAAGGAAAAACCAAATCTTTTGTTTTTAATACCAATTTTCTTCTATTCTTAATCTTAAGAAAACGTCAACATAAATATGAAGATTTTAAAACGGCACAGAAAAACTTCTTTCTGTCTCTTTAAAAAAAAAAAAAAAAAAAGACCAGGACCAAAGACAGACTTGTTAAAAGGTAGGACGTGTCTAAGGCAAACACTTCCCATAGTGCTTCAAGCAAATTCGGACAGCCTCCTAAATGCACACCACTGGAGTGGTCCCCAGTCAGCCTGCTGCTCTCCACCCCTGCTGGGCATAGTGCTGGTGCTGCTCATCTGCATTTGATTTCTTAGGAGGCCCCTTTTGAGCCCCTGGCACCAGCTGGTTCCTTCTTCATTCTGAATTGTTTTCCTCCTTAATTAGAATTTTGGTGGTTGTACATCTGCTCATCTGGATTAAGTTTAAAGTCTTTACACGGTGTCCACAATACTTCACTATTTGCCATCACAATCCTGAGTTCATGCAATGGAATCTTCATCCGGGTCTGATGATAACCTTAGATTGTAGTGGAGAGCAAGTTTTAGTTATTCATCTTTTCATCCCGTTGTCTTGGATACTTCCTGAAGAAATAGTCACATTTCCTAATTAGTTAATAATTATGTACATATTAATTAACATCAAAGCATAGATGTTTAGAATAATAGATACATAAATATCAAGACATATGTAAAGTTAGACATTTATTAAAAAAAATCCTGGACCAAGCTTTCTAATCTTTGGAAGTGCCACAAGAAAAGGTACAGATTGGCTCCCTGCTGTTGGATACGTTTCCTATGTCTCATTGTGAATCAGTATGAAAAAAAGGAATTATATTCCCTGATGAAATGGAATTCTGACGTTCTTATCAGGCTCAAATGAGCTAAAATAAGCAGCTTATTAAAATTATCATTTTGCATTTTACAATTTAGGTAATGACTAGTTCTGGGTGCAAAACTATTTCATGTCTATACAAGCAAAGTGTACTAATCCCAAAGGTTTCCCGATTGGTAATTTTAACATTTGTCTGTTTCCACATGTTGAAAACCTCACCAGGATGTTTTTGAGGATTAAAAATATTCCCATCTTTTATGTGTACATAGGAAAGCATAGCAGAGATACTTTTTTAATGCAATTACTTCCCTAAACTTCCATAAACAAGGATATTACTGCTTCTCTTGCAATATAATACTGTTGCATCCAAGCCTCCTGGGTTTATTCTGAATGCATCTAATTAATCTCTTTTCACTACTCTATCCGTAACTGTTATGGGCTAATTATTTGTCTTGTTTGGAGGTTGTAGAGATGGTGCAAAGTGACTTTGGATGGTCAAATGCAAAGCTCCTGACAGTCTCACTCACTGACATGATCATTTTGGTCGTCTTAAATCAGTCCCAGTGTCTTTTCCTTTCCAGCTCTTCCTTCATTAAGTTACAGTGCATGCATGAATCTGCCAGCCCATTCAATCATCAGAAAATGTTGTCTCTGAGAACTGGGGAAATCAGCATGGCTATATTTTTAGAGAAGTTGATCATATCTTTTGGCATGCTCCAGTCTGCCCAGACTCATGCAGATCACCCTGCTGGCTGATGGGAAAGTGGGGGAAAAAAAGTGTGAGGCTAGATTTCTTGAAATCCCTAAGGCGAGTCTATCTTCAACAGTGAAAGAACTATATAAAACCGGTGACATTTCCCTCTCAGGGTTATCCAGACAGATTCTCCTGAGCCAATGTGTATTTTCTTCACTTTCTGTGGCATGTTGTCAAGATCCAATAGATACAAAAGCTTATTAAAACAATGTTTCAAGGTGGCTCAACTTCTAGACAAAAATAAACTATAGCTGGACATTGGTGACTGCCACCAATGCAAAGGCCTCTTGAGGTTTAAAGACAGCTCTGGTGTCTACTAGAAGAGAGCAGAAATCCCTTTATAGTCAATTACCCATATTTATTCCTTAAAGGATATTAAAATGATGTGAAATTTCTATTTATATATTATATTTCAAATCATACAAATATACCATATACATTCAACACCCACATGTCTGCTAGGTTGCCTGCTGCATATCCCACTGATCCTTGTTTCAGGGACACCTGTGTGAGTCACTAGAAAAATTGTTTATCTAATGATCTCCTTTACACTCTCTTATGTTTATTCTAGTATTTTATCTCCTGAGCACTGTGTTTACTCCTAATATAGATCCGCCAAGATTCCACTTTAAATATATATATATATGTGTGTGTGTGTGTGTGTGTGTGTGTGTGTGTATATATATATATATATAGAGAGAGAGAGAGAGAGAGAGAGAGAGAGAGAGAGAGAGAGAGAGA